>SJYC01118009.1:0-46031 GCA_006408675.1 Madoqua kirkii | reverse complement strand
GAATGGTTTGCCTTGGAGATGAACAGAGATCATTCTGTCGTTTTTGAGATTGCATCCAAGTACTGCATTTCAAACTCTTTTGTTGACCATGATGGGTACTCCATTTCTTCTGAGGGATTCCTGCCCACAGTAGTAGATACAATGGTCATCTGAGTTAAATTCACCCATTCCAGTCCATTTTAGTTCGCTGATTCCTAGAATGTCAGTGTTCACTCTTGCCATCTCTTGTTTGACCACTTCCAATTTGCCTTGATTCATGGACCTGACATTCCAGGTTCCTATGCAATATTGCTCTTTACAGCACTGGACCTTGCTCCTATCACCAGTCACATCCACAGCTGGGTATTGTTTTTCCTTTGGCTCCATCCCTTCATTCTTTCTAGGGTTATTTCTCCACTGATCTCCAGTAGCATATTGGGCACCTACTGACGTGGGGAGTTCCTCTTTCAGTATCCTATCATTTTGTCTTTTCATCCTGTTCGTGGGGTTCTCAAGGTAAGAATACTGAAGTGGTTTGCCATTCCTTTCTCTAGTGGACCACATTCTGTTAAACCTGTCCACCATGACCTGCCCGTCTTGGGTTACCCCACGGGCATGGCTTAGTTTCACTGAGTTAAACAAGGCTGTGGTCCTAGTGTGATTAGATTGACTAGTCTTCTGTGAGTATGGTTTCAGTGTGTCTGCCCTCTGATGCCCTCTTGCAACACTTACCATCTTACTTGGGTTTCTCTTACCTTGGGCGTGGAGTGTCTCTTCATGGCTGCTCCAGCAAAGCACAGCCACTGCTCCTTACCTTGGATGAGGGGTGTCTCCTCACCGCCTCCTTTCCTGACCTTCAAAGTGGGATGGCTCCTCTAGGGCCCCCTGCACCCAGGCAGCCACTGCTCCTTGGACACAGGGTTGATCCCCCCGGCCACCGCCCCGGCCTGGGGTATGGAATTGCTCCTCCCGGCTGCTACCCTTGGCTTCGGATGTGGGGTGGCTCCTCTCGGGCGCCGCCTCCGGCTACACTTTCCTGAGTATCTACTGAATGCCACAGCTTTTGCACTCCAAACCCCATTTTACCAGTGTTTCTCTCAAAGAGTGGCACAGAGACTTCCTGGGGAATGTGTTTCAACTGCCCACTCCTAGCCCGGGTTCCAGAATGGCAGAATCAAGCTCCTAGGTGGGACCAAGGACTCTGCATTTCAGCAGTCTCCAGGGCCTTCTGAACACTTCAGTTTGGGAGTGAGGGCATTCCACAAGCCCTGCAGTTAGGAGTGGGAGCCTGAGTCTGCTCCCCTGGGCTGTCCGGAGAGGCAGAGAGTGAGCAGAAGCTCTTTCATCACGAGGCTGCTGGCCCCTGCAGGGCTCTCTATCAAAGGCCGTTGGGGGCCACTGGGCATCTCCTGCCGCAGGGTTAACCCTGGGCTGCACAGAGGGGTCCTCTCTTACCTGTCTGTTTCACTTAGCAGCGGGGAAGGGGAGGGACAGACAGCGAGCTTGGGGAAGAGAGTGCTCATGCCAGCTTCCCCTGCTCCCTTCCACCCCGGGCCGAGCTCGCTCTCTGAGGCTGTTTCCTCCCCTTTGCGTGGGCAGGTATTCTCATAACGGGTGATCCTGGTTTCATGCCGTCTAAATGCTACCAGTGTTCATGGTGTCTATCTCTCCTGCCTCTGCTATCATCGCTTTCCTTTGCTGGGCGTGTTTTCCACAGGCGCAGTGCTCCAGGGTGGCCTGAATTGAGGACTCGCTTGGAAACCATGGGGGAAAGGGGACATTCTTCTCCCTGGCTGGGAGCTGTGGGGATGTTGCCTGGGCCAACTTGTCCCTTCAAAGGGCAGTTCTGCCTGGGAAGGGCACCAGCGTGGGGGAAAGCAGGCCTGAGAGAAAAGAGGCTGAGGAAGCGTCAGATGACATCCTGTAAGCCCCCGCCTCAAAGCCAGGCCCACTCCAGTGTGAGCGCGCCAGCGGACTCCTGTCTCCCGCTAAAGTTAACCTGAGCCGAGTTCTTCTTGTGGAGGGAGCGACAGCGGGCCCCATAGAAGCAGCGGCTGCCAAGTCTGAAACCTGCATTTGCTGCCGAGTGAGGCATGGCTGCCACACTCCGTGCCTGGACACTGCTTTGGATCTCCTTCGGCTTTTTATGATTTGTGCTCAATATTAGCTCCTTTTCTCTTTATTATTTCACTCTTTACTGCTCGACCGATGGTAACAGCTGGCAGAGTGAAATGTGTATGCAGGAAAAAGCTTTCATGTCAGTGACAACGCTTTCCTAATCAGCTGCCTAGAGTGCTGGGTTAGGAAGCAGTGAGAAGCAGTGCAGGGTTTATTAGCGATGTCTGCCATGGAGGCTGCCCTCCCCTGTGGGTGTGCACGCATGCTACATTCTCACCACGTGTGAATTATCCCTTCTTTTGGTGTCACTTGTTCCAAATCAATAAAAGGGAATTTTAGTGGTTGTGTGCCCTGTGATTCCTCAAGTTGGGGCCACTTCTCAGCTCAGTTCAGAAACTGGAGCGTGGGAAGATTTATGGCTGGAGGTGACCAAGGGAATTTGCAAAGGACTTGGGGGCGATGGTCAGAAGTCACATTTAGTGTCTGCCACTTGCTGGGTGATTTCCATCTCCCAGCACCAGTGACTGAACCTGCAGTGAGAGGGATTTGAACCAGGAGGGCTGAGGCAAGAGGCATTGCGGCTGCTGTCTTGCCTCCGGTCTTAATGCTCTGGTGACATTGACCTAGATGTCACTCTCCAAACACATCGCTTTGCCTCTGTCCCTTTGAGGGCACTTGTCTCTCTGTGAAACGCTACCCTGACGCACTCCTCATCATCCCTCGGCACCCTGCTCAGACGTCCCTTCCTCCTCCTGGCGGTCCTCAGACAGAGGGGCTTGGAGCCTCTACTTGGCCTGCTGCGCTGTGAGTGGCCTGAAGGTAGGCCCAGGTCTGCTTCAGCTCGCGCCCTAGAGCACGGCCCGTGACCCGGCACAGAGCTAGTGTTCAGACAAGGTTTGTTGAATGAATGAGCAAATGACCTCTTCAGAGGCACGAAGTGCTGTGAAATTAAGGGAAAGGCAAGAATTCCCCGGAATCACATACTTTCTATAATTTTTCTCCCACTCTCTCCTCTCTTCTTGAGAATTTTCCTTTAAAATCCCTTTAGAATTTCCAAGAAGAAAGGGCCTGTGATATCATCGTCACCTCTTGACTCATGGGATTGGCCTGGGCTGGCCAGGGCTTGTGTGGGAAGCCTCTGTCCTCACCTCCAAAGGCTGTGCAGCCAGGACTCTCCAAAGACTCCATCAGAGTCACTGTTTACATGCTAAAGCCTGTTTTTCTCTGAACTTCCTCAAATTGAACTGGATGTGCTAAATACATAATGAATCTGCTAAACTCTTTAATGAACTTGCAGCACTTATTGATTTCCTCGTTGATTACACATAATTTGCTGAACTGATTTGGCTGTGTGACTTGAAAGGCATTTGGGAGAGATCTCTGCAATTTGTCGCTCCACATGCCCTGGACTTTAAAATGAATATGGAATGATACATTAAAAGAAATCCCAGGGTTGTGATCCCAGTTATCTTCAGTGGATGGTAACACATTCAGGGCAGCAATTTAAAAAACTGAGTTCTGATTACACGCCAGGCCCTGTGTGAGCTGCTGGGGTTTCCCTGATGAATAGGAGTACGTTTCTGATCTTGGTGCTTGTGGTCTATGGGGTGGGGGTGGGGGTAGACTGATGGGCCTTCATGTGCTTTCAGTTTAGAGAGTGGGACCACAAGGTCAAGGGCAACTTCAGAGACAATTTGATCTTTGAACTGTCTCTTAAAAATTGTGCAAGAGTTTCCAGACATGCCAGGTAGAGTAGACATCGGCTGCTCTTGCCTGCTCAGCTTCCCTCCTGCCTTCTTTGATCATAGCATCCAGGTATTCTTTGAGAACTCACGTCCTGCATGCCACCTCCCATGAAGTCCTAGAAGAACCAAGTGTATGGCCCACCCCTAGCCCACAGCCAAGATGCGGGTCCTTCAGACCTTACTCCTGGAACTCCAGTTCCCAAATTTCTGCTTCTGAGATTCAGCCCAACCTGGATTGTCTCCTTCTTGAATCTCAGTCTCTGAGCTGCTCGATAGCCAGGCTTGGTTTCTGCAGTTCATAATCAAAAGGCCCTAAGTGACAAACTTGGCGTCAAGGGCCCTTGCCTCCACTCACTCTGGGGAAGAATTTTTCCTTCCTTCCTGGCAAGACCATGAACCCACAGCCATGCCTCTTGTCAGGGCCATGTGCCCATGACATGTTTTCATCTCCAGCTCTGAGCTGTCCACTGAGCTGGGAACTTGAATATCCAACCGCTCCGCTAACACGGCCGTCAGATACGTAACACACAAAGCACCAAGCCCTCAACCTCCACTGCCCTGCCCCCTAAAGAACCACTTCCTCCCCATCTAAGAAAACGACACCACACCCGCCTCTGCGTTCAGCCAGTTGTCATCTGTCCCCTTGGCACTCTCTCTACCTGCCCAGCCCCATCCACCTGCCAGTCGTCTTGGATTTACACTCCTTCCCTCACAAGTTCCATTCGAACCCATCCTTTTCTTTCTGTATTGATTCCTTTCTATATCAAGACATTCTCTCTCCTGGATCCTGTAATAGCTTCTTAAATTCAGTCTTAGACTCCTCAGTCCTATACGCCTTTCTACTTAACTACCTTCCAAGGCATCTTGTTGCGGTTGAGATACAATTCAAATCTCCCACTGTGGTCTTTTGGCACATCCTGCTCCACTTAAGCCCCTTCCCACAGCCCTTTCCTCTCCTCCTCCTCTTCCTCCCTCATATCCAGCCCGAAGCTGGCTGACCTTCCTGTTCCTGGGACCCACGGAGCATCTCTGGGGCTTTGTGCTGGTGGGTCTCCCTGTCTGGGTGTGTTTATCCCCCATTTTTACCTGGCGGCAGCTTCTCGTCACTCTGGATCAGGGTCTCTGCTCAAACGTCCTCTCCTTAGTGAAGTCCGCTTTGGCCTTCCCAGCATCTCTCCCCCAACCCCACCACTGGCCACTCCAAGCAGACCTGTACCGTTTTGTTTTTCATCTTGCACATTTTGCTGTCAGATATTGTCTGGTTCCTTTGTCCACTTGTGTGGTATCTGTCCTCCCTGCTGGAATGGGGGCCCCCGCAGAGCAGTCTCTTGACTCTGACCACTTCTGCATCATCGTAACTCTGTACGTAGTGTGTGCTTAAATATTTGTGCCAGGCCAGCGCAGGAGCGAGCGAGCGAGCAGAATGGAGAGCACAGGTCTCAGTGCTATCTTTGCACTCGCTGTCTCTCCTGCTAGTCCTTGAGGACAAGGACTGGGTCTGTTTTGACTCTCAGTATCCCCAGCACCCCAAAGATAGCTGGCACACGGTAGGTATTCAATGAATGTGTGTTTAAAGGATGCAGAAGTAAATGGCGTTTGTAGCAGAGGGAACAAGAGAGGGGAGAATGTGGAGGGTTGCTTAATTTATGGCAAGCAGATTTACACACTCTCTTCTTGGACGAAGCACTGAGCACAGCTATTTATGGAGCAGGCGTGTGTGCACGCACACACATGCAGTACTTCAGGGAAAGGGTGAGGAATGGAGCTTCATCTGATAAAACCTTACAATGACGCTCCCTTCCCATCGAAAGCAACGCAATGGAAATTATTTCCAAGAATCAGAGTTCACAGAGGGAAAAAAAATGGGAAAAAAATGGTAGAAGGGGATGTTGAAATTTTGATAAGCATCCAGACTTTGTACGAACATGGGTTAATAGGGGCTTGATGTTCACCTAGGCCAGAAGTTCTCACATGTTAGCAAACATTAGAATGGGGGTTTTTTTTTTTTTTTGGTAATAACTAAATTTCCCTCTTTTTCTTTCTTTCATTGAAGCATGGTTGATTTACAATGATGTGTTCATTTGAAGTGTACAGAAAAATGCTTCGGTTATACACACACACACATATATATTAGATTCTTTTCCATTGTAGGTTATTACAAGATATTGAATATAGTTCCCTGTGCTATACAGTGGGTCCTTGTTACTTATCTATTTTACGTATAGTGGTGAAGTGAAGTCACTGAAGTCAAGTCGCTCAGTTATGTCTGACACTTTGTGACCCCATGGACTGTACTCTACCAGACTCCTCAGTCCACGGAATTTTCCAGGCAAGAGTACTGGAATGGGTTGCCATTTCCTTCTCCAGGGGATCTTCCCAACCAAGGGATCGAACCTGGGTCTCCCTGTCTGCAGGCAGATACTTTAACTGTCTGAGCCACCAGGGAAGCCTTTGTATCTGCTAATCCCAAACTCCTAGTTTATCCTTCCCCCACTTTTGTAAAGAATCCCCCTACAATAGGCAGGGGATGTAAAAGATGTGGGTTCAATCCCTGGGTTGGGAAGATCCCCTGGAGGAGGGCATGGAAATTCACTCCAGTATTCTTGCCTGGAGAATCCCCATGGACAGAGGAGCCTGGTGGGCTACAGTCCACAGGGTCACAGGGTCAGACATGACTGAAGCAACATAACCCACAAACACACACCTCTTTGGTAAGCATGTTTGTTTTCTATGTCTGTAAGTCTATTTTTGTTTTTAAAATAAGTTCATTTGTATCATTTTTTTAGGTTCCACAAGTGATTGATGTCATATAATGCTATTTGCAGCAACATGGTTGTATATATACATACAACAGTGGACTGTTATAACCATATATATATATATGTGTGTGTGTGTGTGTGTGTGTGTGTGTGTGTGTGTGTATGTTCACATATAGATACATATGTTATATCCTCTTTATCCATAGAATGGAGATTTTACAAAAGGGGAAGATTCCTGGCGCCCATACCCAGAGGTTCTTGTTTTGTAGATCTAGGCTAAAGTTTAGGTCTGTGAATCTGTATTTTGGCATTCTCCCTCTGGTGATTTTTATGTAGGTAGTCATCAGCCCCCAGGCCAGAGAAACCCTGAGCTGAACCAAACCCTATTTGATGCCTTGAAATCTCTCTGTAGCATCCCCTCTGGATGCCCTTCTTTCTATCTGTGATACCCTGGATGGAAACTCACTGTCTTTGGACGTCTAAGACTGTAAAGAAGTTTTATTTCATGTGCGTAGAATGCCATTTGAAGCAGAAGGTACAGCATACACAAAAGCTTTTAAGAAGAAAGAAAGCTGCTAAAGGGTGGTGTAAAGTAGATGGAGCATTGGATGATGCTCCAGGGAGATGTGCAAAGCCTGAAAGCTAAAATTGCAGGTTGAAGCCAGATCAGGAAGGCCTTGAGTGCCAAAATGCTGGAGTTTGGACATTATTATCAGACTCTGGGGACCTGTTGAAGAGTTTTTATCAGAGAACACCAGTGCTGGTAGGGTAAGATTGCTCTTTGGCATGGCTCAATCCAATATCCAGTTTCTTTCTCTCCCCTACTCTTGGCTATGCTTTATTATCGGATCTCATGTCACAAGATGGTTACAGCAGTTCCAGCCCTTCCACCTTCTCTCTAATCCTTCTCTCGGCAGGAGGCCCAGCATATTTTTAAATTCACAGAGATGGACTAAAGGCATTTCATGGGCTCTAAGCAGGTCAGGTGCCCATCTCTAACCCAGTCATCGTATTAAGCAGTATAGCATCGTGACTGGCCAGGCTCACGTCACATGTCTATGGAAGGGATAGGGTCAACTCTGCTGGAAATGCAGGGGTTGCCTATGGAGGACAGGTGGTCCCCCAGAAGGAGAGCTGATGAGTCAATTTAGAATGATTTATTCAGTGTCTGCAGAGAACTGCTCTTCTCTTTAGCGGTGTGTTGGGTGAGGTGGAAGTCCCTCTGTGGCTCAGGGAACCAGGGCCAGGGAGTAGGAGGGTGTAAGGTGGAGAAGGCAGAGTGGCAGAGGACGAAAGTTTTGGAGAGACAATCTTGAATGCATGATGCTTAGTGGGTCAAGTCCTGGCTCAGCCAGTTACTTTGTGAGGGGCCGTGGGAATGTTATTCATTTCTCTGGACCTCATTCTTCATCGCTCAAGTGGTACATGAAATTTTTTCTTTAGAGAGCCGCTGTAGGGAGTTGATGAATTTATATAGAGTCCCTGGCACTAAGTAACTACTCGATAACAATCAGCAATTACAATATTTCCTTGGCTCTATGAAAGCAGTGATTATAGATGAATCATTGACTTAATAGGCTTTTGGAGAGGAAAAAAATAGATGAATCATTGATTTAGTAGCTTTTGGGGGAGGGAAAAAACTGCCATATCAATGGCATGAAATTTCAGAAATGTTAAATTTGAAAAAAAAAAGTTGTTATTGAATTGAGGAAATGGACAGCGATGGTCATGGTGGTGATGGTGATGGCAGTGATGATGACTGGGGGTAGGAGATCAGTGGCTGAGAAGACAGATTTGGAACACACAAACTCTGGTTTGGGCACTGACTAGCTGCCTGCTGTTCAGATATATAAACCATCAAAAGGACTCAACAAGTGGTAACTTCTTCTCCTTGCCCACTCGGTGCCTCAGGTTCCCTTTTCACTCTCTGTCCCATGACACATGATTTTTTTATCTTCCTTACACATAGCTGTATTCACTTACTTTTCTACAATTTTTGAAAAATAATCAAGTTGCTTTGATAATTTAGGAAAATTTCTTCCAGAAAATTATAAAGAAAAAAGTCATTTAATTTCATGCCTGCCCCCTGGAGATGACTCTTCCCTGTTTTATTGGATTTCCTTCTATGGTATTTTTCTGTGTATAACATTTTGTTGTTGTTGAAGTCATAATCATCCTGTAATTTCAATTTTGTATCCTGTTCCCCTCTTGGTTATTACCAACTCTCCCTAAATAGAATTTTAATGACCGTAATATTTTTCATCATGTGTCTGGAACTGGTTGACTTAATTATTTCTATTTTTGAACTTTGAGTAGTTTCCAAGTTTTCACTGGTGTTAATAACATAGGGGTGAAAAAATTTCTGCAGAAACTTATTTTGTATTTCTGATATTATCATAAGGAAACAATCTTGGATGTAGCAATATCAGGGGAAAAAGTTGGGACATGTTTTCAGTTCTTAGTAGCCAATGTGTTTTTCAAGATAATTTTATCACTGTAGCTATCTTGTAGCTATCTTTTATCTTGTAGCTATCTGTTTTAAATGTTTGACTTGTTCACAAATGTGAGTGCATGCAAAAACATACATGTGCACACGTTTAGCATTTGTTATGAGTGACCCTGTAGACTACGATCAATAGGTCTGTGCAACTGGGAGACAACCCTTCAAAACTCTGCCACCCCCAGCTCAGTGTTAAAAGAAAGCAAAGAAGCTGACATAGGATCTGATTGGCAGGGCCATTTCGGTCTCCAGTTCTGGCTCAGACACTAGATTTCAGCTCCAACTCTGGGGCTTCCCCCTAAAATGAGATGTGGCTGCCTTCTTTTCCCTCTCCAGGGTAAATTCCTTAGGGCTTAAGTGACTACTATCCTTCTCTGCTGGGCCCTAGGCAGCTACCTTCACCAGGGAGATTTGCTCCTGAAACATCCCTCTCAGGGTGCAGGAAAATACAGTGGGTTGTGAATAATCATGTTTATAAAGGTATATGCAATACAAATCTACAGTTTAGTGGACTGTTCTAAAATGAACATCCATGCTGAGAATTAAAAACTGGTCAGTGCCCCAGAAGCTTACCCCTTTCAATGACACCCCTCTCCATCCTGCCAAGGTAACCCTTGTCTTAACTTTTATGATAATCGGTACATTAACATTCTTCATACTTCTACTATCTAGCTATGCATTCCTAAACACTTCAGTTTAATTTTGCCTGCTTTGGAGTTTTCTATAAATAGTATGCAAATTATGTTTCCTCTTAAGTCTGACTTCTTTAGCTCAAAAATACTCTTTTAAGATTCATCCATGTTGTTCTGTAACATTTTTTTGTTGGAAAATATTACTGAGCTGAATGAATATACCACGATTAATATAATCATCCTACCTGGGGTCTGCAAACTACAGCCGATGGATCCATATCCAACTGAAGGCCTGTTGTTTATAGATAAAGTTTTATTAGAACACAGCCCAGCCCATTCATTTACACACTGTCTGTGGCTGCGTTCACCCTAAGGAGAATTGTGGCAGAGAGTATATGGCCCGTGCTGCATGCTTGCATGCTAGGTTGCTTCAGTCATGTCTGACTCTTTGTGATCCTTTGGATTGTAGCCCTCTGGTTCCTCTATCCATGGGGATTCTCCCGGCAAGAATACTGGAGTGGGTTGCAATGCCCTTCTGCAGGGGATCATCCCAACCCAGGGATTGAACCCACTTCTCTTAAGTCTCCTACATTAGCAGGCAGGTTCTTTACCACTAGTGCCACTTGGGAAGCCTGTATATGGCCCACAACGCCTAAATATTTACTATATTGCCTTTTGGAAAAAAAAAAAAAAGTTTGCTCACCCTTCCCTTCTACAGTTGATGCACAGTTGTTCTCCAGGTTAGGGTTATCACAATTCATGCACATTTTTCCTGGTATGTAGGTGCCCAAGATTTTCTGGGGTATATACTTAAGAGCAGAATTGTTGGTTCACACAGTATATGTAAGCTCAAATCTTCTAGATAATGCTGCACTGTTCCAAAGTGGTTGTACTCATTTATATCCCTCACTTGTGTATAAGAGCTCTGGTTGTTTCACGTCTCTGAACACTTGTATGGGTGGACTTTGTTTTTAAATGCAATATGAGCAGTTGTTAGGTTATGATTACTGCTGCTCTTAAGGACCCTGCAGTCTAATGAGGATGAATCATTGAGCAGTTATCGCTAGGTGTGCAGAAAATGTGTGTCATCTTTCCTGTCACAGCGACTCCCATCTAATTTTTTTATTCATTTGGGAAATTGCAAATACAGCTCATGTTGGTCAGATCTAGTGCCTCTAGAATTTAGATGATGAGGGGAAAACTCAAGGTAAGTTCCTCTTGAGAACATAAGATTGCCTCCTGCTTTTAGATAAAGATGCCATTAGCTAATTGCTCACTCTGGATTCAGATTCCTTCCTTTGTTGCTTCCCATTTATCGAGCAAAAACACCTTTGGATTTTTTTTCTGTTTTGCCTGGAAATAGTAGAGAAAGAGTCATTATTTAGCTTTTTTTTTGGTCACTACCTGTGATTAGAGGTGTTTCAAAGTAAATCAATGGGTCAGGTATACCTTTACAGTCTTATGGTTGATAGCCTCATTGTTTTTACTCCACCTTTATCATGCTGGACAGACTTTCTAATTTTTGCCAATCTGATAGGTATGGTTTAGTACTTTATATCTTACTATTTGGGGGTTCCCAGGTGGCACTAGTGGTAAAAAAGACCCTCCTGTCAATGCAGGAGATGTAAGAGATCTGGGTTCTATCCCTGGGTTAGGAAGATCCCCTGGAGGAGGGCACGGCAACCCACTCCAGTATTTTTGCCTGGAGAATCCCATGGACAGAGCCACATTTTTCTCTCCTGTGAATTTCTTAGTCATTTTGTCCATTTTTCATTCAGTCATTTGCTTTTTCCTTCTTGATTTGTCGGAATTCTTTATTATATTCTGCTTATCAGTCTTTTGTTGGTCCTGTATTGCAAATACATTTTCCTGGCCTCTGACTAATCAAAGTTTCACTTTCTTGTTGGTCATTTTCACTCAGTAATTTTAAATTTTAGTCAAACCAACTCCTTTCCTTTGTGGCTTGTGCTTTTTGTATATTAACCAAAAAGTTTTTCCTATTCCAATGTGGAGGACAATTCTCCTGTATTAGCCTCTAAATTTATGCTGTGGGAGTCCTTACATACAGCATCTTAGTCCTTTAGACAGCTCTGTGGAGTGGACTTTTGTGTTCCCAGTTCAGATGAGGAAAGCGGTTCAGTCGCTGGCTTGTCTAAGGTGGCACAGCTCATAAAACCACAGTGGAGTGCAATCTAGACCTGCCTGCCGCTCCTCAGGACATGACCTCTGGAGTCCTTCCAAGGATTCAAATAAATCCTTCCTCTTCCACAGACTGCAGAAGGGCACTCTGTTCAATTGCATGCCCTAGGAAGAGGAAGCTGAAGCTCCAGAAAGGAAAGTGTGTCCAGGTACCCTGCTCAGCACCTAACCAGGAAAGAGCACTCTACTTTTATGGGGCGGGTGGCCTCCAGGATACAGACTGTGGAAATGCCCCTGTGGCCCACTTCCTGCGGGTCTCAGAGCAGCTGGCCTGCATGCCAGCCTGGGCCCGCTTCCCACCCTGCAGGGCTGTTTTCAGGCCTCGGTCAGAAGCAGCCTGGCCTTGGGGGTCTCTGGGGCTCAGCTGTGGACAGCACACCCACTGTTTTTCCATGGCGGGCCTTTGAAAGTGGATGACTTCCAAAAGGTCCGCTGCTCTTTTTCAGAAGTGGGAGTCCTGCCTCTAGCCTGCCTGTTTTAGGCAAGAAAGCACACAGCAAGGTGTGTGCCACCCTCCTGGGACCCACTTCACAGGCACTGCCTTGGGAGGACCCATCTGTGTCGCCCACTGGGGTCATGACTCCGAGGGTGCAGACTCTGGGCCTACCTCTCAGCGGTTCCCCCAGGACACAGAGGTGAAGTCACCCATGTTTCCCACGCTGGACCCCTCTCTCCATGGCTTGTGAGTTGCAATGCATCCCCAGTCCAGAAGTGGCCAGGCCCTTTCATGGGGTTGCCTTTGACAATGGGAATCTAATGGCAAAATTGACTCTGGGGCCCAGTATTCAAAGGAAAGAAAGTGTTAGTTGCTCAGTCATGTCTGACTCTTTGCAACCCCATGGACTGTAACCCTCCAGGCTCCTCTGTCCATGGGATTCTCCAGGCAAGAATACTAGAGTGGGTTGTCATGCCCTCCTCCAGGGGATCTTCCCTACCCAGGCATTGAACCTGGTTGTCCTGCATGGCAGGCAGATTCTTTATCATCTGAGCCACCAGGGAAGCCTGGCAATATTCAAATATTCCTGTCAAATCACAAAAGATGTCCCTCCTACTTGGGTATTTTACCCCTGAAGAAAAGAAGCCATTGCTTGGGGTTTATGTGCAGCATCTCACCAAGTTCCTGCAACTGGCCCAATGGGGCCCCATTTTACAGATTAGAAAACAGAGGTGCAAAGCAATGAGGCACCTTGACAACAGGGCACACCGCTATAAATGGCAGACACATGATGGTTCATTTATGCGTCTGACACAGACTGTTGAGATCACACTATGCCAGGTGCTGCGACAGATCCACGCACCCATCTGTGAGGACGGGCATCTTGGTAGAGAGAACAGCCAGAAAAAGGCCCCCAAAGTAGGAAAAAGCCTGGAGCTTGAGGAACACAGAGAAGCCCAGTGTGTCTGGAGTAGACTGATGAAGGGGCAGTGGAGTGAGGGTGAGGGCAAGGCAGGCAGGGGACAAATCTCACAGGGCCCTAGAGGCCACAGGGATAGGAGCTTTTATTTCAGGGCAGTGAGCACTCTATACAGAGAAGGTGATGGCACCCCACTCCAGTCCTCTTGCCTGGAAAACCCCATGGACGGAGGAGCCTGGTGGGCTGCAGTCCATGGGGTCGAGAAGAGTTGGACACGACTGAGTGACTTTCCTTTCACTTTACACTTTCATGCGTTGGAGCAGGAAATGGCAACCCACTCCAGTGTTCTTGCCTGGAGAATCCCAGGGACAGGGAGCCTGGTGGGCGCTGTCTATGGGGTCGCATAGAGTTGGACACGACTGAAGCGGCTTAGCAGCAGCAGCAGAGCACTCTATTTGGGGAGGGATAGGGTGTGATCTGCATTTTGCAAGTAGCACTCTGGGTGCTCACTGGGGCTCGAGAAGGAGTGTCAGGCCAGGCCCAGCGCTGTGACTTCAGTTCAGGGTGAAGCTGGCAGTACAGGGCGGGAAGAGCAAGTGTAGATGGGTGAGGCAGAGACAGAGCCCCTGTATCTCCTAGGGTCTTTTTTTAGAAAACAGTTGAGGTATAATTTATATCCCATAAAATTTATCCTTTCTACCCTCACAATCAAGTGACTTTTAGTATAAGCCAAAGATTGCACAGCCATCGTCACTGTCTAATTCTGAAAACTTCCATCATCCCCAGAAGATGCCCCATACCCGCTACTAGTCAGTCCCTGCTCTCCCTTCCTCCACTGCGTGGCCATCACTAATCTCTAGGGACCAGTCTTATTTGGACATTGCATGTGAGTGAAATGACACAGAAACTGGTCTTCTGCTGCTTCTGGCTTCTTTCACTCACCAGTGGTGAGTGAAAGTGGTTTTAGTGGTTTTAGTTCATCTGTGTTGTAGCATGAATCAGAACTTCATTTCCTCTCACTGACAGATAATGTCCCATTCTAGGACATACCACATCTTGCTTACCCATCAGTTGATGAACATTTGGATTATTTCTACTTAGCTACTATGCATAACTTCTGAAGAACATCTATGTTCGTTTTGGGGTGGATATTAGGTTCTCATATGTATCTAGTGGTGAAAGTAAAGTCCGATGCTGTAAAAAGCATATTACATATGAACCTGCAATGTTACGTCCATGAATCAAGGTAAACTGGATGTGGTCAGGCAGGAAATGGCAAGAATGAACATTGACATCTTAAGACTCAGTGAACTAAAATGGATGGGAATGCGCAAATTTAATTCAGATGACAATTATGTCTACTACTTTGGACAAGAACCCCTTAGAAGAAATGCAGTAGCCCTCCTAGTCAACAAAACAGTCTGAAATGCAGTGCTTGGGCGCAATCTCAAAAATGACAGAATGATCTCAGTTCATTTCCAAGGTAAACTATGCAGCATCACAATAATCCAAGTCTATGCCCCAACCAATGATGCCAAAGAAGCTGAAACTGATGGTTCTGTGAATATCTAAACACCTTCTAGAACTAACACCAAAAAAAGATGTCTTATTGTTCATAGAGGATTGGAATGCAGAAGTAGAAAGTCAAGAGATACTTGGAACAACAGGCAAGTTTGGCCTTAGAGTACAAAATGAAGCAGGGCAAAGGCTAACAGAGTTTAGTGAAGAGAACACACCGATCATGGGACACTCTTCTCTAACAACCCAAGAGAGAACTCTACACATGGGTATCATGAGAAGGTTGATACTGAAATCAGATTGATTATATTCTTTGTAGCCAAAGATGGAGAACCTATATATAGACAGCAAAAACAAGACCTGGAGCTGACTGTGGGTCAGATCATGAGCTCCTCATTGCAAAATTAGGCTTAATTGAAGAAAGATAGTGAAGAGAACACACCGATCATGGGACACTCTTCTCTAACAACCCAAGAGAGAACTCTACACATGGGTATCATGAGAAGGTTGATACTGAAATCAGATTGATTATATTCTTTGTAGCCAAAGATGGAGAACCTATATATAGACAGCAAAAACAAGACCTGGAGCTGACTGTGGGTCAGATCATGAGCTCCTCATTGCAAAATTTAGGCTTAATTGAAGAAAGTTGGGGAAACCACTATGCCTTTCAGATATCACCTAAATCCAACCCCTTATGATTATACAGTAGAGATGATGAATGGATTCCAGGGATTAGATCTAGTAGGCAGAGTGTCTGAAGAACTATGGCCAGAGGCTCATACCAATGAACAGGAGGCAGTGAGCAAAACTATCCCCAAGAAAAAGAAATGCAAAGTAGTTGTCTGAGAAGGCTTTACAAATAGCGGAGGAAAGAAGAGAAGGGAAAGGCAAGAGAGAAAGGGAAAGATATACCCAACTGAAGGCAGAGTTCCAGAGAACAGCAAAGAGAGATCAGAAGCCCTTCTTATATGAACAGTGCAAAGAAAAAGAGGGAAAAATAGAAAGGGAAAGACTAGAGATACTTTAAGAAAATTGGAGATATCAAGGGAATGTCTCATGCAAAGATGGGCCCAATAAAGGACAGAAATGGTAAGGATCTAACAGAAGCAGAAGATGTTAAGAAGAGGTGGCAAGAATACACAGAAGAATTGTACAAGAAATGTCTTAATGACCCGGATAACCATGGTGATGTGGTCATTCACCTAGAACTGGACATTCTGGAATGTGAAGTCAAGGGGGCCTTAAGAAGCATTACTAGGATCCAAGCTAGTGGAGGTGATGGAATTCCAGTTGAGCTATTTAAAATCCTAAAAGATGATGTTGTTAAACTACAGCACTCAATATGTCAGCAAATTTGGAAACTCAGCAGTGGCCACAAGACTGGAAAAGTCAGTTTTCATTCCAATCCCAAAGAAGAGCAATGCCAAAGAATGTTCAAACTATGGCACAATTGTGCTCATTTCACTTGCTAACAAAGTTATATTCAAAGTCCTTCAAGTTAGGCTTCACCAGTATGTGGATGGAGAATTTCCAGATGTCCAAGCTGGGTTTAGAAAAGACAGAAGAGCCAGAGATTGAACTGCCAACATTTCTTGGATCATAGAAAAAGCAAGGGAATTCCAGAAAAACATCTACTTCTGCTTCATTGACTATGCTAAAGCCTTTGACTGTATGGATCACAACAAGCTGCGGAAAATTCTTAAATGGAAAGATGGGAAGACCAGAACACCTTACCTGTCACCTGAGAAATCTGTATGCAGATCAAGAAACAACAGTTACAACCTGACAGGGAACAACTGACTGGTTCAAAATTGGGAAAGAAGTACGAAACGTCTGTATATTGTCACCCTGCTTATTTAACTTATATGCAGAGTACATCATGAGAAACGCTGGGCTGGAGGAAGCACAAGCTGGAATCAAGATTGCTGGGAGAAATATTAATAACCTCAGATATGTAGATGACACCACCCTTATGGCAGAAAGTGAAGAAGAACTAAAAAGCTTCTTGATGAGGGTGAAAGGGGAGAGTGAAAAAGCTGGCTTAAAACTCAACATTCGGAAAGCTAAGAACATGGCATCTGGTCCCATCACTTCATGACAAACAGAAAGAGAAAAAAGTAGAAGCAGTGACTATTTTATTTTGTTGGGCTCTAAAATCGCCATGAACAGTGATTGCAGCCATGAAATTAAAAGATGCTTGCCCCTTGGAAAGAAAGCTACGACAAACTTAGTGTATTAAAAAGCAGAGGCATCACTTTACTGACAAAGGTCCATTTAGTCAAAGCTATGGCTTTTCCAGTAGTCATGTATAGATGTGAGAGTTGGATCATATAGAAGGCTGAGCACCAAAGAATTGTTTTGAAACTGTGGTGCTGGAGAAGACTCTTGAGAGTCCCTTGGACTGACTGCAAGGTCATCAAACCAGTCAGTCCTGAAGGAAATCAACCCTGAATATTCATTGGAAGGACTGATGCTGAAGCTGAATCTCCAATACTTTGGCCACCTGATGGGAAGAGCCAGTTCATTGGAAAAGACCCTGATGCTGGGAAAGACTGAAGGCAGGAGGAGAAGGGGGCAGCAGAGGATGAGATGGTTGGACAGCATTACCAACTCAATGGACATGAATTTGAGCAAATTCTGGGAGGTAGTGGAGGACAGAGGAGCCTGGCGTGTACAGTTCATTATGCAAAGAATCAGACACAACTTAGAGACTAAAAGGCAGCAAAAGTCTCAATTTTAAACTGGGTTGTTTGTACTTTCATTATTGTGTTGCAAGGACTCCTTTTATATTCTAAATACAAGTTCCTTATGAGATATAAGACCTGCAAATATTTTATCCTGTTTGGGAGGTTGTCTCTTCACATTCTTGATAGTGTTTTTTAAAGCCTAAAAGTTTAGAATTTTAATGAAGTCCAATTTAGCTCTTTTTTGTTTTTCGCCTTGTCTGTGCCTTCGGTGTTATACCTAGGAAATCACTGCCTAGTCCAGTGTCAAAAATACTTATCGTTGTGTTATCCTCTAAGAGCTTTATACCTTTATCACTTATATTCCGTTCTTTGGTCCACTTTGATTTAGTTTTTGTATGTGGGGTGAAGTAGGGGTACAGCTTCATTCCTTTCTAGATGAATATCTAGTTGTCCCAGCACAGTCTGTTGAGACGACCGGTCTTCCCCCACAGCCCAGGGCCTTCGAGAGCACCTGATGAGAAAGAGCAGGGGAAATGCTGCATGGGTGAAGGCTTCCCCAGGATAACCCATCTCATAGAGCTCCATCTAGTCCTGGGCCCTCAGGGATTCCTCAGTTCCTGGGAAGACAGCACAGCTAACTAGAGAAATCGGGGCAGATTTCAGTGAGCAATTCCTTGATGCTTCACAGACTCAGAATAATGTCTTCAGAGACTGGGACAGGAAGACCCACTGAGTCCAACCACCTCCCTTTGCTGAGGAAATACCCAAGTGTCAGAGGTTGCAACCAGCTAGCTGTGGCTGGGCCCAGAGCAGCCTCACCACCCTCAGGATGGACCTCTGTGAGCACAGAAAAGGCCCTACCTCCCCTGCAGACCTGGAGAGGCCCCGGGGCACAGGGATACCTTTGAAGACTCTGAGGAAATGAGCTGCTTCTTTGGCCTAAACTCAGCGGGAAATAAAATAATGATCACTAATTCCAACATGAAACAGTAACGATGGCTTTTAAAAAGGCCAATGTTGAAGTCCCCCCTCTCTCAAAGAACTCTGTGCTGCTGGTGCTACTGGGCCCTCACAAACAATCCTCTAGGTGGGGAGGTGCCAGGGGGTGGTGCAATCAAAGGTTTCCTAGGAAACAGGGCTTGGGAGAGGGGTCCTCAAGGACAAGGCTCTCCTTGCCAGGAGGATATAGGGGCTGGGCAAAGGAGGCATGTTGGTGGATTGAACAGCAACAGCAAAGGCAGGCGCTTCTTTAGTGACGTCATTAGTCAGACTCAGTTTGCTCTTCTGTAAAATGGGGTGTGTCCACTGAGATGCTATTGGTTATATGAGTAACATACTGAACAAAAGGGGCCTAAACATGAGGATTTTTTAAGTCCTCATTTGACAGGAAGTCTGGAGGTTGACCGTTCTAAGCTGGATGACCCAGCTCTGCTTGTCGGAATTTCGAGGCAGCCTCTCTGAGAATCTTTCTTCTCATGCTTGTAAGATGGCAGTCTTGGTTCTCTAGTTTAGTAGGAGGAAGAAAAGGAAAGTGAAAGCGAAGTTGCTCTGCTGTGTCTAACTGTTTGTGACCCCATGGACTGTAGCCCCCCAGGCTCCTCTGTCCATGGGATTCTCCAGGCAAGAATACTGGAGTGGGTGGCTGTTTCCTTCTCCAGGGGATCTTCCCAACCCAGGGATCGAACCCAGGTCTCCTGCAATGCAGGCAGACTCTTTACTGTTTGAGGCTCCAGGGCATCCCCTAGTGGGGGAAGACGGATGGTAATCTAGAATGCTCGCGTGTGTGTGAACGTGACATGAGATAAGTGCCATGAAAATGGACAGCACCAGTGGCAGAGAAGACAGAGGGGCTCTGATTACATAGAGTGTCAGAGAAGAGGCCTCTGAAGGGCTCATACTTAGGTGAAGACCCAAAGGAAGAGAAGGAGCAGATGCTGGAATGATTCAGGGAAGAGACATCCCAGCAGGGCTGGAATCCAGGCGGCACCCAGCTTCTCGCCTCTGTAGCTTGTGCATCGTGGACAGCACACAGCCAGGAACTCTGAATTTTAGTGCAGGTAGCCAGTTCTAAACAGCTCATCCAGGGCCTTCAGAATTCAGAATGCAAGAAACAGTCCAGGCGAGCAAGGAATCTCTGAGAACAGGGTCTCCTGGAAATGCTGGTCCACCAGTCTCCTTGCTTCTGCTCTTGTCTTCCCCCAGTTTATTCCCCAGCCAGAAACCAGAGAGTTGTGACACAAATGTCCATGAAATGCGGTCATCCCTGTGCCCAAGGCCCTCCAGTGGCCTCTCACTGCTCTAGAAGTAAACCCAGAGCCCATCCCATGACTGACAAGGTTCTGCACCATCCAGCTTCTTGCTACTTCTTTGATCCCTTCTCTTACCACCCTCTTCTCATTCACTCAATTCCAGCCTTCCTGGTCTACTTGCTGTTTCTGGAATCTGCCAAGACGCTGCTGCCTCAGGGCCTTTTCACATGCTGTTCCCTTTGCCTGGAACCTTCTTCCCCAAATATCCACATAGCTTACTCCTCACTTCACCCAGGGCTCTGCTCCAAAGGCCCTGCTCAGAGTCACTCTCTATCACCTTGCCCTGCTTTGTATCATGGGGCTGTCTTTCTATCGTCAGTTTCATCAGAGCAAAGCCATTGTTTCTGACTTCCCCAGTGTCCAGACAATGCTGGCACATGGTGGGCATTCGATAAGTGTTTGTTAAATGAATGAATGAATGAACGCAGACCCACATGTGAGATCATACAGCTATTTGATATCCAAAGTTATGGTTTCCGAGCAGAGTGGCCCTGTTCCCAGCGACATCAAGAGAGGGGAGTGACAGGCAAAGAAAGATTGTGCACCTGGCTGGAATACTGTCCAGCTGAGTCATCACTGAGGCGTCTTGGAAAATCGTCAGGAGGGCAGGCTGGGCTGAAGAGGGGGACTTAGGAGTCAGGGGTGTGACGAGGGTGACACAGATCACAGGTGCGTGCCCACGGGAGTGTGCAAGACAAAATGGGGGCCCAGCCTTGTGTGGACTGGAGGGAGGAAGAGGGGTGAAGAAAGAGCGGGAAGACAGGTCAATAAAAGGGGAGGAGAAAGGTAAAAGAAATAGTCACAAGGGATGCAACTGAGAAGGGGCCATCATTTTCCATTTGTACTTTCCAAAATATATAAATAACTCACATAGCTCAATATTAAAAAAGAAACAAAAGGTGAGTAAAAGGCTTAAATAGACACTTCTCCAAAGAAGGCACACTGTTGGCCAACAGGCATGTGAAAAGATAATCAACATCACTGATTATTAGAGAAATGCAAGTCAAACTTCAGTGAGGTGTTACCTCATAGCAGTTGGAGTGGCCATCATCAACATATCTGCAAATAATGAAAGCTGAAAAGAATGTGAAAAAATGGGAACCCTTCTACGCTGTTGGCAGGAACATACGTTGGTGCAGTCACTATGGAGAATAGTATGGAGGTTCCCTAAAACACTAAAAACAGAGTTAATATATGATCCAGCAATCCCATTCCAGGGCATATATCTGGAAATATATTTGTACCCCAATATTCATAGCAGTATGATATATAATAGCCAAGCAACCTAAGTGTCCATCAAAAGATGAATGGAAAAGAAGATGTGATTATATATATATATAAAATCACATCTTTATCTATCTATGTGGAATATTACATAGCCATGAAAGAATATATACTGCCATTTGCAGCAACATGGATACACCTAGAGGTTACTATACTAAGTAAGTCAGACAGAGAAAATCAAGTATCATATAATATCACTAATATATGCACTCTAAAAAATTATGCAAATGAAGTTATTTATAAAACAAATAGACTTACAGACAGAGCAAACAAACTTAAGGTTACCAAAAAGGAAAGTGATGGGGGGAGGGATGAATTAGGAGTTTGGGATTAACAGATACATATTTCAGTTTATAAAACAGGTAACAGGAACCTACTATATATCACAGAAAACTATATTCAATATCTTGTAATAACCTCTAATGGAAAAAAATATGTATAACTGAATCACTTTGCTGTACACCTGAAACTAGCTCAATATTGTAAATTAATTACACTTCATTTTTTTAAAGTGTTTTGCAGGGACATGCAGGAGCGAGCACTGAGCAGCAGTACTGCCTTCAGGCACAGCAGGAAGATGAGACCTGGAAGTACATTTTTAAAGTCAGTCGTTTCAGTTGGCCTTGGGAATATAAACCAGCGTTTCAAAAATAACCATGCTTTTCAAAGCTAAAAGCAGACGAGTTATTCCCAATGTGGACTACTTTCAATCAGAGCAACGGAGTTTGGCTTTTTACCCCAGGTCCTACATGAGGAAAGTTATACTGGATCCACACTGGGGCCAGATGCAGAACTTGCTTAGCTCAGTTCAGCTCAGCTCAGTCACGCAGGCGTGTCCGACTCCTTGCGACCCCATGGACTGCAGTATGCCAGGCCTCCCTGTCCATCACCAACTCCCAGAGATTACTCAAACTCATGTCCATTGAGTTGGTGATGCCATCCAGCCCTCTCATCCTCTGTCATCCCTTCTTCTCCTGCCCCCTATCCCTCCCAGCATCAGTCTTTTCCAGTGAGTGAACTCTTCTCATGAGGTGGCCAAAGTACTGGAGTTTCAGCTTCAGCATCATTCCTTCCAATGAATATTCAGGACTGATCTCCTTTAGGATGGACTGGTTGGATCTTCTTGCAGTCCGAGGGACTCTCAAGAGTCTTCTCCAACACCACAGTTCAAAAGCATCAATTCTTTGGCACTCAGCCTTCTTTATAGTCCAACTCTCACATCCAGAACTTGCTGCTAACACTTGAGAACTTGGAGAGTTTCCATAAAAACCCAGTTTCTAGGTTCTTTAAAAAACAAGAGTACCTGAGAACACTGGCCTCTAATCCCCAGGAAGCATCAGTTGGCAGCTCTCTTTCATATTTACTCTTGAATACTTTGGTTAAGCGAATAACAATTCTTTTAAAGAAAACTCTTTTATAGTGAAAACTTTCTACATACTGAGAAGTAGAGATGAGACTAATGTGAGGTACTTCGCCATATCATCATGAAATTTGACAGTTATTAAGATCTGCCTTTCTTGTTTTCTCAATTTCTATCCCAACCTTCCCCCTCTCCCCCACCCAGGGGAGGAGAAGGTTGTACTATTTTAAATTAAATTCAAGGTATCATGTGACTCCACTCATTAATAAACAATTTGACTTTCTAAGAGGTGAAGACCTTTAAAAATCATAACCACAATGCCATTATCACACTCAACAAAACTGGTAACAATTCCTAAATATCATCTAATATCCAAATTATGTTCCATAAGACCCACATACTGCATTTGGTTGACATGTCTCTTAAATTTCTTTTAATTTATAGTTCTTTTTCCCTCTTCTTCTTTTTTTCCTTTTACATTTGTTTTCCATTTGTTGAAGAAACTGGGTCATTTCTCTTGTAAAACTTAGCATATTCTAGGTTTAACTGATTGTTTCCTCCTGCTGTATTTAACATCCTTGTCTATCTTTGTATTTCCTCTAGACCAGTTATAGTTAGAGGCTTGGTTAGAGTCAGATTTATTCTTTCCTTTTTTGCAAGTGCTACTCACCGGTTTGTTGCCGTTGTTCAGTCACTAAGTCATGTCAGATTCTTTGCAATCCTGTGGACTGCAGCACCCCGATTCCCCCTCCTGCACTGTCTCTGGTGTCTTATGTCCATTGAGTCGGTGATGCCATCCAACCATCTCATCCTCTGCCACCTCCTTCTCGTCCTGCCCCCAATTTCCCCCAGAATCAGAGTCTTTTCCGAAGAGTCAGCTCTCCGCATCAGGTGGCCAAAGTATTGGAGCTTCAGCTTCAGCATCAGTCCTTCCAATGAATATTCAGGGTTGATTTCCTTGAGGATTGACTGATTTGATCTCCTTGCAATCAAAGGAAGAGATTCTCAAGAACCCCCCGCCGCCCCCAAGCACCACAATTCGAAAGCATCAATTCTTTGGCGCTCAGCCTGTTTTATCTCTTACATCCACAAGTGACTAATGGAAAAATTATAGCTTTGACTATACGGACATTTGTCGGCAAAGTGAAGTCTCTGCTTTTTAGTATGCTGTCTAGGTTTATCATGGCTTTCCTTCCAAGGAGCAAGAATCTTTTAATATGGCTGCAGTCATCATCCAGAGTGATTTTGGAGCCCAAGAAAATAAAATTTATCATTGCTTCCACTTTTTCCCCTTCTGTTTGCCATGAAGTGATGGGATCAGACCCCATGATCTTGGATTTTTGAATGTTGAGTTCCAAGCCAGCTTTTTCACTCTCCTCTTTCACCACCGATCAGTAATGCTCTTTATTTCCTGTTGCTTTATATCAGGGTACCCAGAACATCTGTTTTCCACATTGTAAAGAACGATTAGCAAGTTCAGATGTGTCAGTGGGTCTCAGCACCATGAAGTTCACCATCATACCATTGACGATCACTGTCTGGATCATGCATTCTTACTGGGCTGACAATGTCTCCGAGGAGGCAAAAAATTGTTCTTGGATGGAAATTTTAAAAAAATCTTTTTTTCCCTGTGTATAAAGCATAGAAGTACATATAGTACACAGTAGTATACAGTGCATTTGTAGTATTAAAATTTCATGGGAGAAGAGTTGATTAGGGGAAAAAGTCTCAAAAGACTCCTTGAGGAGGGTGATAATGAAAAGGAGGTTGGGAGACACTGGCATAGACGTATTATTTCATTAGGGATTGCAAATTGGTGATTATCTAATGATATCATTTCTTGGCTATGATTCTCCTATATGGAAAAAACTTTTGCTTGCTATTTGGTTTCCCTGAAATCTAATCCATGTAAGCAAGGCAAGCAAATGCTTCAGTTTATTCTTTATTCATCAATTTTCGGCATAAAGAGTTGATACTTAGCAGTTTCTAAAGGAAACCATGAAATTTTAAAAATATCATTTTGAATTTAGAGATGTCATATATTTTGAGTCATTTTGCTGCTTGGCTATTTATAACAGCTTATGCTGTGACCTTTTTACTTGATCCATTTGACTGAATATAAAATCCTTGGCTCTCGTTTCTTTCTTGAAACTTCTTAAATATGTTACTCTTTAGAATTCTGACATAAAGTGGTTCTCATGATAATTTGTCTCCAAATTCTTTCCCTTTTATTAATTTGTTCATTTTGGCTGGACATCTAATGCAGTTTTCCTTTTAAAGTCCAAATGTTTAACTGGAGTGTGGCTTGGCATTGACCATTTAGCTTTGACCAGTTGCTTTTCCCAGATTAGGTAACTCAAGCATCTTTTTTCCCCCCAGAAAAGCTTCTGAGATCACAGTTTTTGCTATTTGTTCTCTTGTGTTGTGCCCCTCCTCCCATTCAGAACTATTGTACATGTGTTGAAGGTGAACATTTTATTCTATTTTCTATATCTATTGCTTTATCTCAAATCTTTTTTAATTCCTCATTTCTGTTTCATTCTTTTCTCTTTTAACCTTATATTTCTCTAACAGCAATTTTCTGTGGTGCCTATCAATGTTATCTCTAATTATTCCTGACCTTTTTGAATTCTGTTTTATATTGGTCTTTCTTAATGGCTCTTCCCCCCCCACCAAAATATTAGGTTATAGTTTTCTTCTCACTGGAACTAAATGTTTCTAATGTGTTGTTGCTTTTCATAGATATATTACTTTGCTAATTATTCTGTCTTTCTTATTCTTTAACCCCAATCTTCCTCCACTTACTCATATTTAAATAGGATGGGTTTGCCCATACATTTTGGAGGAATTTCTGTTGTTAAAAGATGATTTTCAGAAAGAGGTAAAATAATGACTCTAATACACATGCATTTAAATATGAACATATCTTAAAATTTTTAGTCCATGTCAACAAAAAACAAAGAGGATGTTTTAACCTATTCAAAGGAAGAGTCAGCAAAGCACAAATATATGTGGGTTAAGGAGTGTTGAAATGAGTTACAAATGAAGGCAAACTTTCTGCAAGTCCGTGGAGGTGAATGAGACAGGACAGACTCCACCTGTCTACATGTAACAAACTACTTACAAGACTCCCCCAGAATCTGATAAGGTGTAGGGTGTGCTATAGAATATGTATAATTTTCCACTAAAATGTGAGATCATTTTCTATCCTGTGCAGAAGATGGGTGGCCAGCTCTCCTGGCTGCTCTGAAGCATAGGCTTCCCCTTAGCACAGAGAGTTTGCCTGCACGATGCTGAGGGGCTTGGCCAAATGTTAGCCTGGCTTCCGCTTGCTCTAGCTCATGCCTCAACCGGTAACCCCAGGCCCCTGTGCTCAGTCTGTGTTCATGTCGACGTGGGGAAAAAAAACAAGCACAACATGAGAGTTCTGAGTTAAGTTTTCTTTGTGCAAAATGAGGACTATAGCCCAGGAGACAGCATTTCAGATAGCTCTGAGAAAAGGTGGGGAGGTCAGAATATATGTGATTTCAGAGAAGGGGGAGACCATGCAATCAAGCACACGGTTTTTGCAGAAAGTTGCTGTTAGTCACAAGGAGCAGACGTCACCATGAAGGACTTTAGTGCTCTTCTAGGTACAAGGAGAAACAAGAATTGGCTCATAAAGTCTCTTCCTGAAAATATCTAGTATCTAAAGACCCATTCTGCCAACTTTTTCCAGAGCACAGAGTGCCTCATTTCTGCTCTCCACCCTGAACTCCTTTCAGGAGGTGTTGAAGATCAGCAACTTCAGCCGCACATAATTTAATCCTTGCAGAGGTAGATGGCAAGTACCAGTTGTAGTTGGCACTCAAACCAAAAAAAAAAAAAAAAATTAAGCCAAACCACAAAATGTACCTGTTCCAACCCACATTGTCAAACTATTTTCAGTAACTCTTCATTTAACTCCCTTCTGTGATTTTCCATTTCCTCATGTCCCCTCTCTGCTCTTTCTTTAAAAGCGTCAGTCACCTTTTTCCCAGTTAGAGTTGAGCTCACTTTGTTTGTACCCGAGTTTCTGCCCTATTGCCCTGGTCTGGAAGAAAATCTGCCTTGCTGCCTTTAACATGTGTCTGAAAAACTATTTTCAGTAACTCTTCATTTAACTCCCTTCTGTGATTTTCCATTTCCTCATGTCCCCTCTCTGCTCTTTCTTTAAAAGCGTCAGTCACCTTTTTCCCAGTTAGAGTTGAGCTCACTTTGTTTGTACCCGAGTTTCTGCCCTATTGCCCTGGTCTGGAAGAAAATCTGCCTTGCTGCCTTTAACATGTGTCTGATGCTGGTTTTCTTTGACACACCACACTTTTCTCTCTCTTCTGCTGCTCCCACAAGTTATTTAAAAATAATACATCAAGCTCTCCCCTCTTTATTTTCAGAGATCTGTAACCTCTGGCCACTTCCCCTACAAATATTTAGACTTTTTTTTTTTTTAACTTTTATTCACACACATTCTACCTTGGCTGTATTGCACACTATTTCTCTGCAGTTTCCCTCCTGGGTAACTATCTCTTTCCTGGCACTTTGGAGAGCCTCAAGTTTCCAGGTCATCCCAGACCCCCTCTATCCCTGTGCAGTGCAGAGTCTTGTAGGCCCATCCAAGTTCTCTGTCCTCCAGACAGACTGTTCCTGGTGAAAGGTTCTTATAATAGATGGAAACCAGAAATGAGAAAGAGAGATCAAGTGAGGATTTACTTAAGCAGGGATATGCTCTCAAAGAAACAGCGCGCAGACAAATGGGTAGCTGCTCTGGGTTCATTTGGCAAGCCAGTTATGAGGAGTATGCATGAAGAACCAGTGGTAAGAATACACAGAAGTATACAAAAAAGGTCTTAATGACCCAGATAACCAAGATGGTATGGTCACTCACCTAGATTCAGGAATGCTGGAGTGTGAAGTCAAGTGGGCCTTAGGAAGCACTACCATGAACAAAGCTACTGGAGGTGATGGATTCCAGCTGAGCTGTTTCAAATCCTAAGAGATGATGCTGTTAAAGTGTTGCACTCAATATGCCAGCAAATTTGGAAAATTCATCTGTGGCCACAGGACTGAAAAAGGTCAGTTTTCACTACAATCCCAAAGGAAGGCAATGCCAAAGAATGTTCAAACTACTGCACAGTTGCACTCATTTCACATGCTAGTAAGGTAATGCTCAAAATTCTTCATGCAAGGCCTCAATAGTAGGTGAACCAAGAACTTCCAGATGCAAAACTGTATTGAGAAAAAGCAGAGGAATCAGAGATCAAATTGCCAACATTCATAGGATCATAGAGAAAGCAAGGCAATTTCAGAAAAACATCTGCTTCATTGACTACACAAAAGCCTTTGACTGTGTGGATCACAACAAACTGGAAAATTCTTAAAGAGATGGGAGGATGAGACCACCTTACCTGTCTCCTGAGAAACCTGTATGCAGGTCAAGACGCAACAGTTAGAACAGGACATAAAACAACAGACTGGTTCAAAATTGGGAAAGGAGTATGACAAGGCTATCTATTGTCACCCTGTTTATTTAACTTATATGCAGAGTACGTCATGAGAAATGCTGGGCTGGATGAATTGCAAGCTGGAATCAAGACTGCTGGGAGAAATACAACCACCTCAGATATGCGTATACCACTTCAGTGGCAGAAAGTAAAGAAGAACTAAAGAGCCTCTTGATCAGGGTGAAAGAGGAGAGTGAAAAAACTGACTTGAAATTCAACATTCAAAAAACTAAGATCATGATATCCAGTCCCACGCTTCAAGGCAGACAGAAGGGGAAAAACTGGAAACAGTGACAGATTTTATTTTCTTAGGCTCCAAAATCATGTAGATGGCGAATGCAGCTATGAAATTAAAAGACTCTTGCTCTTTGGTAGGAAAGCCTAAACAGTGTATTTAAAAGCACCACTCTTTAATCACTTTGCTGGAAAATGTCCATATAGTCAAGGCTATGGTTCTTCCAATAGTCATGTATGGATATGAGAGTTGGACCATAAAGAAACTTGAGCACCAAAGAACTGATGCTTTTGAACTGTGCTGGAGAAGACACTTGAGAATACCTTTAACAGCAAGGAAAGGAAATCCTAAAGGAAATCAACCCTGAATATTCATTGGAAGGACTGATGCTGAAGTTGAAACTCCAATACTTTGGGGCACCTGATTTGAAGAGCTGACTCATTGGAAAAGACCCTGTTGCTGGGAAAGACTGAAGGAGAGAGAAGGGGGCAACAGAGGATGAGATGGTTGGATGGCATGATCAACTCAAAGGACATGAGTTTGAGCAAACTCAGGGAGATGGTGAAGGAGAGGGAAGTGCCAGGAGCCAGCACGGGACATCCCACCCATGACAAGGTCATGCAGAGAGGCCTGATGGGCAAGGCGAGTCGGGTCTCAAGGGGTCCTCTGTCTGAGCATCTACCCCAAAACCAAAATCTGTTTACTGTCTGCTATACTATACTCTTCTGACATTACCACCTTTTCTCTGGAATGAGTTAATTCAAAGCTCCAGTTAACAGTCTCCTGCAAATAAGAAGAATGTTTTGGCTTAAAACCCCTTTGATGGCTTTCTAACTGATCTGATCGGTCTGCTTTACAACATGTGGGTTGTTTACAGCCCCCAACCATGAAAGGCATGAAGCCTAAAACATCTTAAAGATATAGAGCTTTTTGGAGCTAAGAATTAGTTTGGTGAAGAGTTTGTTGAGTTAATGTTTACCGCCAGGCCTCCATATCCTTTATCTTTTAGGCACCTGGGAGGACATTAATCAATGTAAATGGGATGCAGAAATAGGAATATGGTAGTTTTGATGTTAGCAATACTAGACTTTTGAGTTAATGAATTTTCTCTTTGTTATAAATCACTGTACTTCTTTCTTATTATAAATTGTTGTATCCTTGCTATGTAAGAATGTAACTTTATTTAGTGTTTTCTGAGAGTGGCACCAGACTTTGAGAACAACACTATTACCCTTATCAGAAAAGGGCTGTAAAATGTTAATTGGCCTTCTGGCCAGAAGATGATGTAAATCACCTAAGACCTGTGTATATAACTAGGTATGCAGAGAGAAAGCCTGGTCTCGATAAGAGTCAGGGCCACTAATGCTGCGCAATTTTATATTATCCATTGATCTCTATGTACAAAAAAGGTATAAAAAGCCTTTACAACAATAGAGGTGGGGCCAGTCATTGGAAAGACTGGTTTCCCCTGTGTGGTCTTTTCTTACTCTGTTTTCTGGCTGAATTCCCATCTGGACTGGGGAGGCTCACCATGTCTACTTACTTGCCCCGGCTTCTAAAATCCTTGAGAGAGGGAGCCCAAGGCGGGGCACTTCCTGATATTCAAATGGACTCCAGCGGCCTAACGCAGACGGTGCAAGTTCCTTGTCTGGAACTTTATTGGCTTTCCACGTTAACCAAGTTGGTCAGCATCTTTTCTCCACTAAATTTTCCTACTACACTATTTCTTCCTAATTTCTCTTTATATTTCTAACTAAATAAGTTTTCCTCGCCTATGCCGTCTCTGCTTCGAATTACCCTGGATCCACCAGGGGCAGGACCTTGGCAGGGAAGCCTGCTGTGCTGCAGTCCCTGGGGTCACAGAGCAGGATACAACTGAGTGACTGAACAGCAGCAAGAACACAGCATCCTAAGCAACCCCCTAATGCCACCGTTCCAGCAGGAAGTTTCTCTCTCCTGAGGCTATGAAAATTGGCAGCTGCCGCTGCTAAGTCGCTTCAGTCGTGTCCGACTCTGTGAGACCCCACAGACAGCAGCCCACCAGGCTCCCCCGTCCCTGGGATTCTCCAGGCAAGAACACTGGAGTGGGTGCCATTTCCTTCTCCAATGCAGGAAAGTGAAAAGGGAAAGGAGTCGCTCAGCGGTTCGACTCTTCGCAACCCCGTGGACTGCAGCCCTCCAGGCTCTGCCATCCCTGGGGCGAGAGTGCTGGAGGGGGCGCCACTGTTGCTAGCCTGCAAAAGGGTGCAGGTCTCCTTTGAGCCAGCCTGCTAACCGTGTCTCCCACGCTAGAAACCTTGTTCTTCTCTCATTCATTCTCATGCCTGGAAATTCTTTTCCAACGGGAACATGGACCACGACAGGAAGTCATTCCTCTCTCTTTCTTTGTTCATGTGTTATTTGGGGGGTGGGGGGGTGGGAGAGAGGTATCTGTTTTTGTCTTTCTCTATATGCCAATAGAGGATGAGATGGTTGGATGGCATCACCGAAGCGATGGACATGAGTTTGAGTAGGCTCCGGGAGTTGGTGGTGGATAGTGGAGAAGGAAATGGCAACCCACTCCAGTACTCTTGCCTGGAGAATCCCAGGAACAGGGCAGCTGGTGGGCTGCCGTCTATGGGGTTGCACAGAGTCGGACACGACTGAAGCGACTTAGCAGCAGCAGCAGCAGCAGGGAAGCCTGGCGTGCTGCAGTCCATGGGGTCACAAACGGTCGGCTGTGACTGAGGGACTGAACTGAACCAATATTGCTTTCATTGGAGAAAAAAGATTGAGAGCCAATCCCTTCCTCAAGCACTTTACTGAGACTTTCTTGAGCCATCTAAACCTCAATTTCCTCATCTGTAAAATGGAAATAATAAAAACACATCAAAGACTTTGAGAAGATTAAGGATATGGTCTGTCCTTAAGTAGTGCCTTTCAGTCTCTAGCTGGTCCTAAAAGTGAAACTTAAGTACATTTTCCAGTGCTTTGTTTGTGTTTATGGAATAGTTTTACTTTAAAAAAAAAAACAAAACAGATGTGTGTTCAAAGTGTTTTAAAATTCCACTTTGAAGAAACACCCCTCCTCCACCCCCACCCTTGCTGGGAAGGGTGGGGAAGAAGAAAAGGAAAAAGGAGCCAGGAAATCAGTTGCTTTTCCTTCTGCTGCTGGCAGTCACTCTTCTCCCCTTCTGGGTCAGGGCCCGTCACAGGAAAAAAAAAGAAGAGAGAGAAAGAAAAAAAAAAAGGCTTTCTACCCACGATTCAAATTAACCCCTTTTATGACCATACTTTCTTTCCTTCTGAATTGATATCTCCCCCTGCCACATGCTTTAGCCTTTGAAAAAACTGCCAGAAATGATTAGAACAGAGAACAAAAGGACCACAGCCTCTGAAAGGTAGAGACTGCACACGCTTAGATTCAATCGCCTCTTTTATTATGCAAATGACCTTCCCCTTGGATTCGCCTTCCCTGTGTGATTAAATGGAGACTCTCTTAGGATAAATGGAGCACAGATGCAGAAATAAAGACCCACATTTCTCAAGTCCCATTCCCTCAGAAGCCAAATAACTCTCCTCTCCCCAGTCCCTCTTGTTTTCTTTGGAAAGTGGTCCATATTCCCCAAGGGAAAGATAAATTCTGAACCACTGTTCCCAGCCATGCGCTAAAACCAAAAACAAAACCCCAATTTTCTGGCTTCCTAAAGACTCTATCATCCAGGTTCAGATCTGGGTGATGTTTCCTACCTGATAGAGAAAAGAATGGTCCATGTTTTTTTTTTTTTTTTTCTGAGCACTTCCTGTGTGCCCGGCACAGTGCCAAGCCCGCTCTGACTATTATCTCTTGTCATCCTCGCAACAGCTGTATGAGGTAGGCACTTGCTTGGATTATCTAATTCTGCAGATAGACTCTCCCTGGTGAAATTACTCAGCTTGTTAGCCTCCCCCCCCCCAACCCCCCCTTCCCGCAAACCAGGATTGAAACCCACAGGCAGGGTCACAGAGTTGACACCATGTGCCAGTGCACAGAATCGCATGGGCTTTGGGGTGAGATACAAGCCTGGGTTTTGTGTCCTGGACTCTAAGCTTCTGGGAAGCAGAGTCAAATATGAGGGCTGGCTTCATGTGCTCATAAGAAAAAGAATGAATGGATGGATGGATGGATTCCAATCTAAGAGCAATGCAGGATGACAGAGCAAAAAGGACATGGGTTTTGGGGTTGGGCATCTGGGATCCAGTCTTAGCCATCCTGGGGACTTGCTGTGTGGCCTCATGCAAATTATCTTGCCTCTCTGGGTCCCTCCTCAAATTCATTCATTAAGTGGCGCCAGAAACAGCTCCCTTTCAAGATCGTTTAGTTCAGTTCAGTTCCTTTGGTCAGTCATGTCCAACCCTTTGTGACCCCATGGACTGCAGCACGCCAGGCCTCCCTGACCATCACCAACTCCCAGAGTTTACTCAAACTCATGTCTGTCGAGTTGGTGATGCCATGTAACCATCTCATCCTCTGTCATCTCCTTCTCTTCCCACCTTCAATCTTTCCCAGCATCAGGGTTTTTTTCGAGTGAGTCAGTTCTTCCTGTCAGGTGGCCAAAGTACTGGAGTTTCAGTTTCAGCATCAGTCCTTCCAATGAACACTCAGGACTCTTTTCCTTTAGGATGGACTGGTTGCAGTCCAAGGGACTCTCAAGAGTCTTCTCCAACACCACAGTTCATAAGCATCAATTCTTCAGTGCTTAGCTTTTTTTATAGCCCAGCTCTCAAGATTGTGGGGAGCATTAAGTAAACCATAGGAAGCTCTTTAAACTTAACATCATTTGTGTGTGTGTGTGTGTGTGTGTGTGATGAGTCTCTTCAGTTGTATCCAACTCTTTGCGACCCCATGGACTGTAGCCCACCAGGCTCCTCTGTCCTTGGGATTCTTCAGGCAAGGATACTCGAGTAGGTAGCCATTCCCTTCTCCAAATGATCTTCTCAACCCAGGGATGGAACCTGGTCTCCCACACTGCAGGCAGATCCTTTACCATCTGAGCCACAGTTTTGTAGAGGGAGACAGCTCAATGTTCAAACCAAGATGACTGAGAACAGAGGAGGGTGCTGGTATCAATGATGGCCAGTCAACTGGAATGCAGGACCATTCTCCATCTCAGTGTTCAATTTATTAACTGGCTTTCCTGAGAGCAGAAGAGAAACCCTCCAGGAGGAGGACCTGTGGGAAGTGATTTCAGGTCATTAACTCAACCCTTTAGGCATCTGACTTTGAGTACTTTGTTCTGTCTTCCCCACTCACCAGACCTCTGGACTCCTTCAAGAGTAGAGCCCTTTGCATCCCATTCCAGCAGTAGTTGGGATGACTGGTGCCGGGATTTTAAATTTCACGTATCTGGATCTCTTCCCCGCTGTGTGATCCGGGATAAGATGCGTTACCTCCCCAGGCCTCAGTTTTGTTCCCTACAAAGCAGCGCGATGAACTCCCAAGGGCTTGAGCTGTATGAGGATCGGGTGCTTGCCGTGGCTGCTGGCACACGGAAGGCCTCCGTAAGTGGCCATTTCCTTCCTTACCTTTCCCCGAGCCAGGGAGACTGAGTATTTACTGAAGTCCAAGCGTCACATGCATACGTGCGAAGTCACTCCAGTCGTGTGTGACTCACTGTGACCCTACGGCCCATAGCCCTCCAGGCTTCTCTGTTGCTGGAATTCTCAGGCTAGAACACTGAAGTCAGTTGCTATGCCCTCCTCCAGGGGATCTTCCTGACTCAGGGACTGAACCTGCATCGCCTTCATTGGCAGGCGGGTTCTGTACCACGAGCGTCACCTGGGAAGCCATCAGGCATCACAGAGAACAATAAACATTAGATCAAGTCGGTCATGTGCATGTGTGCTGAGTGGTCAAAGCACTCTTACATTTAAGTGGTTAGTGGACAGAAAAATACCTCTCTATGCATACTTATTGTTACTGGTGATAATGGTAAGCGGAGCAGGATCGATGAAGGCCCCCCTGCAACGCTCCTGAGCCTCCAGGAGGGGCCTGAAGCTGAGCACCACCCTCCTCCAGCTGCAGCATCCCTCTTCTCTGCCCTTGTCTCTTCACGCAGCTGTGCCCAGACGTTCAGTGGGGCTGGCCACCACCTCCCAGGGCAACACTTACATCTTGCGTTCTCAGAGTCCACTCCCATCTCCTTCCCGTTGTGTGGGGTGATGACACGGATGTGATTCCACACTTCCTCAGTGGCCTAAGCCCCCAGGTGCCTACACAGGAGCCTGCTCAAACCACAGCCAGCTTGCTCCCGTCGCTCCCCACTGTTCCCCCATTGCGTCCCCTGATGTCACCTCGTTAAAAACATATGATCTCAAGTCCTACTTTCTGAGGACTGAGCTCCCCGGATGAGATGCTAACTGCTGCAGGCTGAACATTTGTGTCCCCAACCCCTGAACCTCACATTTGAAACTAATCCCCAACACGACGCTGTTAGGGAGGTGGGGCTTTGCGGGGGTGATGAGGCCGTGTGAGCAGAACCCTCAGCATTGGGATTAGGTCTCTTACCAAAGAGAGAGCCAGCCCGCCCTTTCAACCTGGGAGGTTGTGAGGTTATAGTGAGGAGAAGGCCCTCAGTGAGGAAGCGGGTCTTCACTAGACACGGAACCGCCAGGGCCATGATTGCCACTCCCCAGCCTCCAGAGTCTGAGAACTGAATTTCCATTGTTTATAAGGCACCCGGTTGGTCTGCAATATTTCTGTTAGAGCAGCCCCAGCGGACTGAGACAGGACCTACCGCTTAGGTGCTGGCGTGTCTGCCTGAGCCTGTGTTGCTGCCTCCTCCCTGAGCATCCAGCATCGCTGCGAGCTCCTTGTACAAACCCCGTCAGGCAGCTCCTATTACTGCCTCATTGTACAAACAAGAAAGCCAAGCTCAAAGAGGCACACAGCAACTGAGTCCTCGTCCAAGGCAGAGACCCTGGGACTCTGGACACCCCGGGGCGTGTGCCCTGACCGATTCTCTTCTGGGTCTGTTTCATTGATTTGATGTGAAGAGCCTCACTCAGCAGGGATTTCAAAGACCCCTTTTGAGGGGGTGGGGCTGAAGGTGAGAGAAGAATAGCTAGGCTCTAGAGATCTATGGGTCATGAGAGATTGATGATAGTGGGGGTCTGAGCCAGAGAAGAGCTCAGTCACGCTCTGGGGAAAGGCCCATGAAAGGTCAAAGGGGGAGGAGGCAGGGATAGGAATAAAGTAAAGTTTTTAAAAAGTTACCTTTAGATTTTTAGTTCTTAAAAAGACAATTATATTCTGTGTTGGGGAAGGTGTGGACCCTTACTGCTAGAGTGAAATATCCTTTTGGAGGACAATCCATATGATCTTTGTGGGATTTGGAGCAAAGGGGTCAGCCGTTCTAGGTCTCAATTTATTGTGTGAAAAATGAGGCTAGTAATAGAATTTATCTTATAGAATTGATAAGAGGCTAAAATGGGATAATGAATAAACTATGCTTATCATGTACATCAAAATAAATGCTAAATACAGCTGGCCCTGGTGGCTCAGACGGTACAGCGTCTGTCTACAATGCAGGAGACCTGGGTTCGATCCCTGGGTCCGGAATATCTGCTGGAGAAAGAAATGGCAATCCACTCCAGTACTATTGCCTGGAAAATCCCATGGACAGAGGAGCCTGGTAGGCTACAGTCCATGGGGTCACAAAGAGTTGGACACGACTGAGAGACTTCACTTTCCTTTCCTTTTGATCATCACCACCAAAAATTTAATTGTTCCTAGGACCTAACTCATCTCACTTATAGGAACCTCTACCAGAGAAACAACAGCATAACAATACAAATCTTTGCACAAGGGTATTCAGGACAGAATTTTTTATTTTTTTAGTAGTAGCAAAAATGTGGAAATAACAGAAATGTCTATCGACAGAGGAATGATTAATAAATTGTAGGAATTACTGCTTCAGACTTCTATGAAGCTCTTAGCCAGAATGAGGAAGAGCTATAAATACTACCTAAAAAAAAATTAAAGGGGAAAAATGAAGTTGTAGGAGAATATGTGTATTTCATTTGTACTAAGTCAAACCAAATACACTTAGGTGGTAAGTCACATCACTGGTGTCTCAGTCTTTGCAACCCTATGGCTCTTAGCCCACCAAACTCCTCTGTCCATGGGGTTCTCCCCATGGGCAAGAACACTGGAGTGGGTTGCCATGCCCACCTCCAGGGAATCTTTCCAACCCAGGGATCGAATCCGCATCTCTTAAGTCTCCTGCAGTGGCAGGCGGATTCCACAGTAGTGCCAGCTGGGGAGCCTGAACACACAGTTAATGGCATACTATGCAAGGTCCAGACGGAAGTGAAGGTCACTCACTGGTGTCCAACTCTTTGCGACCCCATGGACTATACAGTCCATGGAATTCTCTAGGCCAGATTACTGGAGTGGGTAGCCTTTCCCTTCTTCAGGGGATCTGCTGCAATCTTCCAGCAGATTCTTTACCAGCTGAGCCATAGGAGGGAAGCCCAAGAATACTGGAGTGGGAGCCTATCCCTTCTTCAGCGGATCTTCCCCACCCAGGAACCGAACCGCGGTCTCCCGCACTGCAGGCTGATTCTTCACCAACTACTGTCAGGGAAGCCCCGGGTGAGTACAGATCAATACAAGGCAGTTACCTCCCATCCCCCACCCCCGAGGAAAGCAGGGCTGGGGCTGGGATTAGAAAGAAGGAAGCGATCACTTGTATATCATCTTAGTTTGTCCTTATGAACAAGTACTATTTTGGTAGTGAAAAGAAAGAGCTTCTTAGGTCAGAGAGGTTGAGGCAGGAAACAGGGCTGAAGGAGGAGGCGTGCCGGGGGAACCTGGCGGAGCGGGGATGCGGGTGGGAAAGGCTGGAGGAGACAGCTGCGTGCCCGGAATAGAGCTCCCTGCGGGGCTCCAGCAGCCTCATCACTCCAATCACGCTGCAAGCCGTGCAGACCCACGTTCTCCAGAACTCCCGCGCTGCTGCGGACATCTGCTAAGGGCGGCCAGCGACGGTCCGGGTCCCCTCGTGCCCCGGGGTCAGAAGGCGGGCTCGTCCCCTCGCCGCGAAGGCAGGCGGGCTGAGCGGAGGGTCTGGGGCGGGGAGCGCTCTGCCTCCCTTCGCCCTGCGGGTCCCGGGTCCCTGGCAAGTGCCTGAAAGGCTGCTGTTTCACCCGTGAAGTGGTGGCCACTAGACTCACAGTTCACTGACAGGGTGCTGTGAGAGTAAAGGAGGTGGCGATAGGGGAAAACGACTCGGCGACTGTGAGCCCCCCCTGTCTGTCTCAGCGGCTCCTGGGGGGTCGAGTGCATTTAAACGATGACTCGCCCTCACGCCTAGCTCCCTGCTGAACCGCATGTCACTGCCGGGCATCAACCACGTCGCCGTCTCCTCGCTCCCCTCCTCCAACTCCGCACCTCCAGAGCCACGAAAACACTTCGGTGTACTCCCCAATCCTGAGAACAACCGCTCTCAGTCCCGGCTGCACTCAGAACCCAAGGCCTGGGGAACCTAAAATGCCGACGCCCAGGCCACCTCTGAATGTTGGGATGGGATCGGCTTGGATGGGGCCTCAGCAGTGGGCCTCGTGAAAGGCTCTTCAGATGATGCTGCAGTGAAGGCAAGGGCAGAGACCCTGTCCTCCCCCGCAGACTCGGGTGCCCTCTTAACGCGCAGTTTCAAGGATGGGAGCTCCGCATGTGCTGCCTCTTGGCACCCTCTCCCCAGATGTGTATAAGAGACAGCTTCCTTACCTTTCCCCGAGCCAGGGAGACTGAGTATTTACTGAAGTCCAAGCGTCACATGCATACGTGCGAAGTCACTCCAGTCGTGTGTGACTCACTGTGACCCTACGGCCCATAGCCCTCCAGGCTTCTCTGTTGCTGGAATTCTCAGGCTAGAACACTGAAGTCAGTTGCTATGCCCTCCTCCAGGGGATCTTCCTGACTCAGGGACTGAACCTGCATCGCCTTCATTGGCAGGCGGGTTCTGTACCACGAGCGTCACCTGGGAAGCCATCAGGCATCACAGAGAACAATAAACATTAGATCAAGTCGGTCATGTGCATGTGTGCTGAGGTGGTCAAAGCACTCTTACATTTAAGTGGTTAGTGGACAGAAAAATACCTCTCTATGCATACTTATTGTTACTGGTGATAATGGTAAGCGGAGCAGGATCGATGAAGGCCCCCCTGCAACGCTCCTGAGCCTCCAGGAGGGGCCTGAAGCTGAGCACCACCCTCCTCCAGCTGCAGCATCCCTCTTCTCTGCCCTTGTCTCTTCACGCAGCTGTGCCCAGACGTTCAGTGGGGCTGGCCACCACCTCCCAGGGCAACACTTACATCTTGCGTTCTCAGAGTCCACTCCCATCTCCTTCCCGTTGTGTGGGGTGATGACACGGATGTGATTCCACACTTCCTCAGTGGCCTAAGCCCCCAGGTGCCTACACAGGAGCCTGCTCAAACCACAGCCAGCTTGCTCCCGTCGCTCCCCACTGTTCCCCCATTGCGTCCCCTGATGTCACCTCGTTAAAAACATATGATCTCAAGTCCTACTTTCTGAGGACTGAGCTCCCCGGATGAGATGCTAACTGCTGCAGGCTGAACATTTGTGTCCCCAACCCCTGAACCTCACATTTGAAACTAATCCCCAACACGACGCTGTTAGGGAGGTGGGGCTTTGCGGGGGTGATGAGGCCATGTGAGCAGAACCCTCAGCATTGGGATTAGGTCTCTTACCAAAGAGAGAGCCAGCCCGCCCTTTCAACCTGGGAGGTTGTGAGGTTATAGTGAGGAGAAGGCCCTCAGTGAGGAAGCGGGTCTTCACTAGACACGGAACCGCCAGGGCCATGATTGCCACTCCCCAGCCTCCAGAGTCTGAGAACTGAATTTCCATCGTTTATAAGGCACCCGGTTGGTCTGCAATATTTCTGTTAGAGCAGCCCCAGCGGACTGAGACAGGACCTACCGCTTAGGTGCTGGCGTGTCTGCCTGAGCCTGTGTTGCTGCCTCCTCCCTGAGCATCCAGCATCGCTGCGAGCTCCTTGTACAAACCCCGTCAGGCAGCTCCTATTACTGCCTCATTGTACAAACAAGAAAGCCAGAGCTCAAAGAGGCACACAGCAACTGAGTCCTCGTCCAAGGCAGAGACCCTGGGACTCTGGACACCCCGGGGCGTGTGCCCTGACCGATTCTCTTCTGGGTCTGTTTCATTGATTTGATGTGAAGAGCCTCACTCAGCAGGGATTTCAAAGACCCCTTTTGAGGGGGTGGGGCTGAAGGTGAGAGAAGAATAGCTAGGCTCTAGAGATCTATGGGTCATGAGAGATTGATGATAGTGGGGGTCTGAGCCAGAGAAGAGCTCAGTCACGCTCTGGGGAAAGGCCCATGAAAGGTCAAAGGGGGAGGAGGCAGGGATAGGATTAGCCTGGGGTTTCTTTCTTTTGTTTTCCCCGTTGTCCAGATTTTGCCTTGCAAAGGAGCTCCGGGAAGCTGGAGCAAAATTACGTCTCAGCTTCTTTTTCAGTAACGGCACCCTCTTCCTCCTCCTCAGGTCTCCATCACTGGATTTACAGATGTGAGTCACCCTGCTGGTGAGAAGGCTGCTGGAAGAAAACTTTTTCTTTCTTTCCATTTCAGCCGTCTGCACCCACGCCGCCCAGCCGGGAAGCTGCACAGCCCTTCTCTTGCTGCACCTGAAATGGTTCCACGGGGGGAAAGGGTTCCCAGCAGCGCCCCCTCCTACCTTCTGGACCGAAATTATTATTCAGAGTTTGGCATCCTTTGGAATTTCAATAGAATCGACATCTTCATCTCTATTTTTAGCTTTTTCTTATCAAAAGCACTGTTCTCTCCTGCTACCATCTTTCTTGGAGACTGCGCATGATTAAAATACATTTTCATTATAAACGGGAATAAGACGAAAGAACTTGTTCTTGATTGCAATCACACAGGACGAAATGATTTCCTGGTCCCTAGAAACTAGCTGGGACGACTCTCCTGGACTAGTCATGCTCGCTGAGCTGCCACTGTGACACACTATAAATTAGGGGCTGCGGGTCTTGTCTTTTCTATTTGCTTTACTGCAGAGAGACAAAAGGACAGGGGAAGGAAAGGCTCTCCGTTTATCCATTTTAAGCTTCACAGCAAGACCGTAATGTAGGTTTTATTGTCTCCATTTTACAGATGAGAGCACTGAGGCTCAGAGAGGGCGTCTGGCTGATGCCACACAGACTAAAAGCAGTAAGTGGCAGAGTGTGGGTGTGGCTGCTGTTCCTCCCCTGGACAAACACTGCAGAGGGGCTGCCTGCTCTCAGGATGACGCCGGCACTCCGCCACTGGGTACGAAGGACCCTCACAATGCTGAGACACTGTCGGCATTTCCCCCAAAGTTCCCTCCCTTGCACACACCACTCAACCACACTTCCCCGAGCTTCCAGGCCTTTTCACGGTAAGATGAAGCCTTTCCTGTAGAGGCCCCGTTTTCTCCCCGCCCCTTTTCTCCTCCCAGTGAAAAATCTGTACTCTTCCCAGTATCAGCTGAGATACCATTCCTTAAAGCCCTCCCGCCTCCCAGCTCCCCTCTCCAAGCTGGCTTCAGGGCTCCTCTCCAGGACCAGGTGCGATGGCCCGAGGGCAAGGACAGACTCCGGCCTCCAGTGGTTCTGGGCTCAGCTCTGACTCCTCCCGATGGGAATCAGGCTCTCGGCACAATAAGCCCCAGGAGATGACTGCATTCCTGCTTGTCTCCGCATCTTCCCAGCTTCCTGCTGCCTGAGAGAGCACGTCCTTCTCGTAGCTTCCGGCATCGTCCTCCCGACCTGGCCTCGGAAATCCAGAGATGCACGTTTCCAGGCCGCAGTTTGTGGCCTCGCGTCCTCTGCCGGCCGTTCTGGGGATCGGCGGGTTCCAACCGCGCGATCTTGCAGGCTATGCTGCCCCTTGGCGGCGTCTCTCGGCGCTGCGGCTCTCTCTGGTCTGGAGCGCCGAAACCACAGGTTCAGGTTGGGCTCAGAGGGCAGATTTTGTTTCCTTCATTTCTAGCCGGCAGCTGGAATCCAGGGGAGGGTTGATGACTGGCTCGGTATTCCCAGGGCTTGGGAGCTGAGAGGCACCCTCTGAGGCCACTGAATGGCCCGAACTTGACATCTTTCTGATTTTATCAATAGAAGCAATGTAGGAGCATTCCAGAAAATCGGAGAAACAGAAAATTGTAAAGAAAATAAAGTTTCCCTATAAATCCATAGACACCAACTTTTAACCATTGTGGTATATATCTTTCTAATATATCTTTTTATACATATCAATGCATTTTTATTACAAAACTGGGTCTATAACCTATAGCTGTCGTTCTTGTTTTTTAAAGTATGAACATGTCCCGAGTTCAGAAGCAGAAGAAAAAATGGAAAATTAGAAAGGCATAAAGGAGAAAATTTTTACATTACTTAAAACTGCACTATTCAGAGAGAGCATTTCTTTCCAAATTACTTCATGTTTTTGAAAATCAATGATTATTTCTCTTGCAAAAATCCAATTCAGAAGTTAAAAGAATTTTTCCCCAAGGGAAAATTTACTCTTATACTTTGGATTACCCGATAATGACATACCCTTTTTTTTCCTACCTGGCAGTTTCTGTGAACATTCTCCAACCTCCCCTTTCCTTCACCTTCCTCGACCACTGCATTCATAAGGCTCCCCGGAGTAGCCAGTCCTCCCATAAATCTGAGTGTATTCACCTGGGGGATTAACTCTTAGACTTGAAATTGCATTAAGGAGGGTGTGTGTTTTTATAAGCTTTGCTAAATACTGCCAATCTATCTTACAGGAAAATTTGGATGCCCACCAGCAGTCCTGAGAGTGTTCGTTTCCCAGCAGGATCACCAACAGTGCCGTCAGACTTCCGGCCCTGGGGATCATATACATTCAGCGACACTGTGCTGAGTGTGCACTGTGCCAGACACCAGGCTAAGTGCTGTCCATTTATTTTATTTTTTTCTTCTGTCTGTGCTGCAAGGCATGTGGGATCTGAGTCCCCTGGCTAGGGGTCAAACCCACACCCTTGCATTGGAAGCACAGTCCTAACCAGAGAGGTCCCAGGGCTGTCTGTTTGTTAATTCTCACTGAATCCTCCCAATATGTCAACGAGGGAAGCAACTTCACTTTACAGATGAGGAAACAGGGTCAGAGCGCTTAGGTTTCCTTGGGTCCTAGAGCAGAGCTGAGTCTCTAGCATTCACCCCAACATCCGCCTGACGGTGCTCAATTTGAATGGGCTGTGTCCTAGCACCCAGAGGGCTCGTTGGCAGTCCCCTTAGTGTCTGACTCAGCACGATAGAAAGGGCTTGAGAACTCGCAGGTCTGGCGATGCTAACGCTGCTGGCCCAGGCACCATCCCTTGAGACTCGTTGCTCACGTTACTCTAATATGGAATCCCATCTGGAAGTAACCTGTGGGCCTGCCTTTCACCTCAGCTCGGAGCCTATTTGAATTTGTATGCTCTACAAACCTCGCAGGGGTGTTATGTGGCACCGTGAGTACATCTTTTACAATCCTTTGAATTCACCACGTTTGGTTTGTGGTAAGTGATTTCACCTCTTCAAGACAGTTTCCCTACCTTTTTAATGGAGATGGCGCTTACAGGAATCTCTTGGGGGTATTACAAGGAGTAATGTATGCAGGAAAAAAGAAAACATGCTGAAGATTGTGATTTATTGTTCCAAAGCTAGTTCTCTTCATGCCTGTTGACGGAAAAGCTGGGAAGCACAGTGGCAGACACTCGGGTTTGACAGGCCTGGACTGAGGGGGCAGTTTGGCCCCCACGTGATGTTAGACAAATCAGCTCTCTTCTCTGAGCCTCATTCCTTCTCTTGAAGACTGGGCATATCACAGGCTCCCCAAGGGTTCAGCAGGCCCTCTGTGGATTGTCTTGAGTGCTCCTTCTGGGCCGGAAGCTCCAGGGGCAGCGGGGTCCTCAGTGACAGCTGGGTTGGCTCAGGAACAACGGCCGCAACCCGGATGGTCCCAGCCATCTCGCCTCTCGATTCCCAGGGGTAACGTTCACTTCCAGCTCTGTCCCTAGAAACCTTCAGTTTCCACATCCTGGGGATGACATGTGAGGACCCTTCTTCAGATTCCTGGAAAGAACCCGAATTCCAGGATGAACCGGATAATCACGGGTTGGCTGGGGCCACACGTTTCGGTGACGGCGCTGTGGCCGTGGACAAAGCAGAAATCACAAGCGTGTTGATCGTGTCCCTAAGACCGTCAGCACTGCTGCAAGATTCCTTGGAGTCTGGTGAGGGGTGGATACACATTCAGAGTCTCTGACGTCGACCTGAAACTGACCGAGGGAAACTTGGGTCTCTGGGAGCAGCGGGGATGTGGCACAGACCTTCTCCAGCTGTGATGTGTGTAGGAATCCTGGGGCTCCTGTTTCTGCAGATGCTGAGGCCCAAGCACTTGCGTTTCTAACAAACCTGGATGTTGCTGGGCTGTATGGACCACACTTTGAATATCTAGAGTTTAAGCGATCCTTGTATCATTGCTACCAAATATAACCTTTTCTTTGGCTTTCAGTGAAATTCTGAGTGCATGAGAATACACAAATTCTGAAAAACTAATTTTATTAGAGCATTCCAATTGTAGCTTTGGGTGTCAGACCCTGGCTGCCACTATAGTTTTCAAGCGACCGGGAACAGTCTTGAGCTTGTCCTATCGAAGCCCCAGCTTTCTCATCTATGTGCAGAAACTCTCCCTACCTCTGTCCCATTTAGGCAAACCCTTATTAGGGACTTTACAAGCATGGATTCAAGTGTCTCCCTGTGACCATTTTAATCTGCTATTTTTAGTGAGGTTGTGGGTTGTCTCTGGGGAAGCTGCTGGGATTCTGAAATCTTATCAGCATATTGATACACTGGCATTTTGAATGCACATCCAGTGTCTTTAAACAAATATACAATGAACAATCATCCACAGAGTGTGCCCGGCAATATGTGAAGCGCTGTACTGGAGTTATCTTGTCTACAACAGCTCTATGAGGCAGATCCAATTAGTCTGTCCAATCGATCCAAACCAATAAAACTGAAGGTCACAAAGAATGTCAGCAGCCTGAATACGTGTATTTTACCAGTAGGTACGATCAAGATTGTACTGGCTGCGTCTGACCCCTGGAATGTATCTTGAATATATCTCCATGATTTAAGTGATGAGCAGAGTTCCGGTAGTAAAACAGGTGCAGAGGTGTGACCAAGGAGGGTAAAATGCTCAGCTCTCTATTGCCTCTGTTAAAAGGCACTCCCCAGATCTGGGTTAGATGTACATTTTCTCTGTGAACTATGGAAAATGCGAGTTCCATGTTAGAATCTGACGAACAATATAAAAGCAACTTGACCTCAGCATCGTGTGCAAGGGTGTTACTCACCAAGGCCAAAGGCAGAATCTCATTCCCCCTGTGTCAGAATGAATGCTCCTGGAATTTACACTGTGGGGCTCATGGTGGGTGCCGGGTGCCGCTATGGTGTTCGAGAAAGTGGAAAACTGGTAGCCAACACTAGAAATGTATTACCTGATTAATAAGGAGTTACTGACGGTACCTAGATATTAAGTTTGAATGAAAGGTACCACTGCCTTTTACATAAAAACTGCTTTGTCCTTTACATACATACAAATAAAAGAGAGGATTTATTTTCATTCTGAGTTTATTTAACATTTCATCCAGGTGAAATGAAATAATACATGGACTCCAACACTGGCTAGACACTGTGCTAATACTGAAATAAAAGCTGCCAGTCAGTTCATACTTATAATTCATTATGTTACCCAAAATATTAATAACTATTTAACTTTATAAGCTTATTGCACTTCATGTCAACTTTTCTCCAGAAAAGGTATTCCCAAGAGATCAGCAAAGACTGCCAACCTTGGTTCATTTTGTTCCTTTTGATAAACCATGATTCAACTCTACAGTTCATATTTCTCTATAAAAGCATCCAAAATCAGAAGCTTCAGCAGATAACGTTTAAAAAGACACATCTTCAGGCTCATTATCCCTTTTGTCATGAGGCAAAAGGTCATCTCATCCTGGAATGTATCAAACGTTTGGTTAGTTTGTCAATCTTCTAACCAGTCATTCATTTTTCAATGAAGGTTAAGACCAACATGGAAATGCCAATGATGGGGCTAAGAATTCTGAGGTTAGCTGGGGGCAGGGGTTGGCGGGGTGGAGGCTTCAAGGCCTTGAGTGTGAAAGTGTTAGTGACTCAGTCGTCTCCAGCTCTTTGGGACCCCATACACTGCAGCCTGCCAGGCTCCTCCGTCCATGGGATTCTCCAGGCAAGAGTACTGGAGCGGGTTGCCATTGCCTTCTCCAGGGGCTCTTCTTGACCCAGGGATCGAACCCAGGTCTCCCGCACTGCAGACTCTTTGCCATCTGAGCCACTGGGGAATCCCTGCAAGTTGCCTTAGTTTCTTGTTAAAAGTGCCCTTTAAGCATCTCGTGGAGCCCTGCCTCAAATTTCTAGCTTTTACCAATTTTTAAAGAGAAGCAAATACGGCAACAAAAGACGTCCAAGGTCAGAATATGAGCCACTGGGGAATCCCTGCAAGTTGCCTTAGTTTCTTGTTAAAAGTGCCCTTTAAGCATCTCGTGGAGCCCTGCCTCAAATTTCTAGCTTTTACCAATTTTTAAAGAGAAGCAAATACGGCAACAAAAGACGTCCAAGGTCAGAATGTCACGGGGAAGCTCGTTTGCTTCAAATGGCTTAAGACAGAAAACCTGCGTGAGAAAGCTCTAGCAGCAAAAGGAGGGTCCAGAGGAGCCCAGCTTCGGGGCCCCCCACC
>SJYC01118008.1:0-79217 GCA_006408675.1 Madoqua kirkii | reverse complement strand
TGCCTTCTCTGTAAGAGGATGAAGAAAAACTGGCCAGCAAAACTGTTGACTTTCTGTTATGGAAAGCTCATTTGCCCCTTTCCTATTGGCCCATTTCTGTTCCTGTCTCTTATACACATCTAGATGTGTATAAGAGACAGTTTCAGAGAAGAGAGAAGCACAGACACGAGGCGCGCCATTCTGTCCTCATGAGGAAATTCAGTCTGCTCACATCGGCAGCAAAAATCTGCCCAGACCGGTTCCTACGTTTGTTTCCCTTTACAGGTCTCTGAATTACACATCGTATTGAGTGGTCTACACTTACTGAAATAACCACCTCACATGTGCCTCTGAACCTCTATAAGATTACAGCCATCGTTTCTGTTACACTGAATATACTACCTGTGAAACTAGGACAGGGGATGTAAACAGTGGTCCATGGGCTGGTTATTTTCAAACAGGGTGGAATGTAATATACAACATTCAAGTAAAATCCATTGAGTCAATGACTCACATACACATCATTTCTGTAGCTTTCTGAAAGCCAAAGAAAACAAGGACAACAAGAAAAGAGATGCAGGTAGACGAGATCTCTTGATTCTTAAAAAAAAAAAAGAGCCAGATTCAACCCAGTCATATAGTGGTGGTTTTGAATATACTCCCCAAATTTGACATTTGTGCATTTCAGTTACTTAATCAGTTGATTTAAATGATTGAATATAAAGTCAACAAGTGCAAGGTATGATTAATATCTTCATAAGAATATAAAACAGAATAAATTTAAAAGTCAATCAAAGAAAGCAACCAGCAATAGGAAAGCTTGCAGACGTTGACAGCAGCCTCTATGCATCACACTTGTCTGTTGCTTTGACTTTCAGGAGGTATATGAAGGAGCATTTAGACTACAAATCCAAAACCTTCATCTTCTGCTTCAGGTTGCCTCCTGCCCAACCTGGGCAGAAAAGCAAACGGTCCTTAATATTTAGGATTTTTTTTTTACAGTTTAGCCTCAGGGCTTTTGTGTTTTCTCAACTCACTACTCGGCTCTCCTTGCTCTGAAACAAGACTGGGATAAAACTTCAGTATTTTAAACAGATTTCCTTCTCACTGACTGACAATCAATATACTGAACATCTAACTCTATGCCTAGCGGTGCTCTGGAAAACTCTGGGTGTGAGTCAGGACACTGTCTTTGAAAAAACAGTACTATAAAAGCTACAGGAAGGGTGTCTGTAAATCATATCATGATTCAAATGTAAGGGCAGGGGCAAGGATTTTTTTTTTACAGTTTAGCCTCAGGGCTTTTGTGTTTTCTCAACTCACTACTCGGCTCTCCTTGCTCTGAAACAAGACTGGGATAAAACTTCAGTATTTTAAACAGATTTCCTTCTCACTGACTGACAATCAATATACTGAACATCTAACTCTATGCCTAGCGGTGCTCTGGAAAACTCTGGGTGTGAGTCAGGACATTGTCTTTGAAAAAACAGTACTATAAAAGCTACAGGAAGGGTGTCTGTAAATCATATCATGATTCAAATGTAAGGGCAGGGGCTGGCAGGGGAGGCCCCCAGGCTCCCCTGGGGGCTGTGCGTAAGTAGCAGCTGAAGCCCGGCCGCCCAGGTTATTCCTCTCCAGCTTGGCTACACCAGGCTCGCTGCAGAAGGCTCCTCTGAAGATGCTTCTTAACCTGCTTTATAACCCCTTGTTAAAATACACACGCCGTAACTCAGGGTAGGTCTCTCGGATCCTGGCTTGCAGCTCGGCCTCCAAGCTTGTCACAGACATGGAACTAGGAGAAGGGAGAAAACGACAGGGTCATCCCATGGACGGTGGAAATTCGAACCTGAGGAGAGGAAAGTGAGGACCCCTGTTCACCCCCACGACTGGGGCAAGAGCTCTGTTTGCAAAACGCTTCACGTCCCAGGAAACTATCACTAAATAAGAAAGAAAGGCACCATCAGACCCCTTTTTGTCTCTCATCTTACTAAAAGCCTGAAAAACCACTTATCGCTGGCAAGGAGGTATGGTAACCACACTCTGAGACCCTGATGTATCGGAAAGTAATCTTGGTCCGGACATTTCCTAAGAAAAATAACATAAATGTTCACAATTCATGAGAAGAAGACACATGTATTCAGTGGAATTTTTAGCACTAAAAATTCACTTGCATTAATGTGCTCCTGTCCACTGTATAGTGATATATATTCTGAAACTTTTAGAGAATACGAACATATATGAGAAAAAACATCTCTTGTAGTCACACTACTGAGGACCACTGTAAGTCTTTGCTTTGTGCATGTAAAAAAGGTACCTGAATGTTTTATATGTGCATATGTATTAAAGCTTATTTTTTCATTATGAATGCATACTTAATATGTAAGCTGTGAAGTCACTTCAGTCGTGTCCAACTTTGTGCGACCCCATAGACGGCAGCCCACCAGGCTCCCCCGTCCCTGGGATTCTCCAGGCAAGAACACTGGAGTGGGTTGCCATTTCCTTCTCCAGTGCATGAAAGTGAAAAGTGAAAGGGAAGCCGCTCAGTTGTGTCCGACTCCTAGCGACCCCATGAACTGTAGCCTTCCAGGCTCCCCCATCCATGGGATTCTCCAGGCAAGAGTACTGGAGTGGGGTGCCACTGCCTTCTCTGTAAGAGGATGAAGAAAAACTGGCCAGCAAAACTGTTGACTTTCTGTTATGGAAAGCTCATTTGCCCCTTTCCTATTGGCCCATTTCTGTTCCCCTCTGATCTTAAAAGAAACTAATTATTGGAATGATATCACCAGGCAGTTTAACCTAACTCCTTACTTATGCTGTCCTGAATGACCTGTTCTTTTCCTAGACAGAAAGAAGAATGAAGACTTAAGCAGTTAAAAAGAAACAATGATGAGCTCTCTATCCCCAACACCCACCCCTTACTCTGCCCCCTTCCAAGCAATCTGCAGGCAGATCATTCCTGCAAGACATCTGAAGACAGAGTAGGTGGCTCACTGAGATTCTTTCCCCTCCTCTTTTTTTCCTTTAAAAACTGTCATGATTCACAGAGAAGAAGAAATATCATATGACATCCTTTATATGTGGAATCTAAAAAGAAATGATACAAATGAATTTGCTTAAAAAACAGGAGCAGACTCACAGACTTAGGGAACAAACCTACGGTTGCTGTGGAGGGAAGGATGGGGAGAAGGGATAGTTAGGGAGTTTGGGTTGGACACGTACACTCTGCTATATTTAAAACGGATAACCAACAAGGTCTTCCTGTATAGCATAGGGAACTCTGCTCAACCTTATGTGGCAGAATGGATGAGAGGGGAGTTTGGGAGAGAATGGATACATGTATGTGTGTGGCTGAGTCCCTCTGTTCTTCACAGGAAGCTGTCACAACTTTGTTAACTGGCTACACTCCAATACAAAAATTAAAAGTATTTTTTTTTTAATAAAAGGTATTACATGAAAAAAAAACTGTCATAACTGAGCAAAATCTTTGGAGTTGGTATCTGGACATGTGTTCGCCTTCTCCCTGATTGAAGCATCTTTCCTTTCTACTGAGACCTGTGTCTTAATTACTGGCTTCCGAGCTGCAAGCAGCTAAACCTGGGTTTGGTAACACTAGTAATTAGTTTCTTAAGAATTGTTCTTTACTTGAGTGGGCTTCCCTGGTGGCTCAGTCAGTAAAGAATCCATCTGCAATGGAGACCCCTGGGTCAGGAAGATCCCCTGGAGAAGGAAATGGCAGCCCACTCCAGTGTTCTTGCCTGGAGAATTCCATGGAAGAGGAGCCTGGCAGACTACAGTCCATGGGGTCACAAGATTCAAACAGGATTTACTGACTAAACCACCACCACCACAGTTGAGATGTGGTTAACTGAGAGCTAAAAAGACAGGATATAGATTTATAGACATAATGCAAAAAAAAAGAAAAGTCATGAATATAGAAAAAAATACTGTGGCTGTTTTTTTCTTCTATATAGGGAGATCTTGGGTAATTTTAAAATAATGTTGCTAATGGCAATGATAATGGCTATGACTTAGTGCTCAATTTTTGGGTCAGACACTTGTATTTTTAACCCTTATAAAACCTTGGAAAGTCAAGTATTATCTTAATTTTACAGATAAGGAAACTAGAGGTGCAGCCGAGATTGGAAGTCAGATCCTTCTCGACCCAAATGCCATGCTCCTAAGTCCCTGAGTGCAAGGTCAAGTGCTGAACACTGATATTCCAGTACTGCAGACTAAGGAAACAAACCTTTCTTACCTGAAACCCTGAGATTCTGGGGTTCGCCCAATTAAACAGTGCTCCTCTTCAGGAAATTCATCTGTACTGGGGTTCACAACAGGTTCTAAAGCTCCTACCCTCTCCAAGGGGGGCTTAACTATGGGCATCAAGGTGATAAAGGTTCCCTCTCCTTGAAACTTGAGTCCCCAGCTAACAACAGTGGGGGTCAAAGACAAGTGAAAGACCAGATAAAAGACGCATGTCTCTATCATGTAGGGGGACACAGTGAGGTCAGTTCTAGAAGAGACTACCGCGTCCCAAAACCACTGGAAAGCCTCCGGTGTTAAAGGGCATCTGTGCGGGGCCTGTCGGCCCACGAAGGACATGGCAAAGGCAGGATTGGAGCAGAAATCACAGCAACACAGCAGACTGCTGCCCCTCTGCACCTGGACGTTAGACGAGAAAAAGGCTGAAGCCTCAGATTTACGCGAAGCTGATTTAATGCCGGTTAATCCCGTTCTTACATCAAAGGCAGGATTCAAGGGCAACTTGTGATGAAAGATATATGCACAACAAAGCTTTTAAGGCAAAAAGGGGAAAAAAAAAAACCCTCAAGTAGGAAGAAGGAAAGCCAATATACCAACCGCCAAAGTTCAGTGTACACAGCTGCTCTCCCTGGAGGTGGAACTTAAATTCTAATATTTCTGCCTTATAGACGCCTTTGCCAATGGACTGGACACCAGTGAATCATTATAAGAGGAAATTTGCACCAGAGTTAACCTGGGTCTTACACAAGAATAAAGCATTTTCAACTGTAATCATAGCAGGTAGCAAAGAGCTGGGCAAAGAGAGTTTTGATATTAAATAGATGTGCATTTAATTTCTGCCTCTCTCTCTTCCTTTTAGAGACTCAGCTTCATTATCTTTTTGAGACTCAACTTTCCTCCTAGTTAAATGAACCCGTGTCTTCAACTAGTTTTTAAGGTTAAAACGTATGATCATTCTGAAGAGTAACAAATACATACCTTTTCTGTGGAAACAGAGCACAGCACAGAGGCGTAGCAAATACCAAGCTTCAAGAGAAATGAAAAAGATACATCAGAGCACTTATGAAACGGTCTACTTTTCAGATTTTTTCTATTCTACTTTGATAACAATCCCCTTTCTTTCTTTTGAGTATTATACTGCCAACACAAAAATATGTACTATTTGTGTAATTTTACTACTAAGGGCTGCCAAAATAATTTAAGAAAGGGGAAAAAAATCAAAGAGATAAAAGGAGTTTAAAAAAAAGAATCACACAAATAGCCCCAAATGTTTCAGGTTTCTCTAAAAACAGTTTCTTTCTAGCTAATGACTGGGACCAGATGTTCTGAGATGGTCTCATTTTTCAAAATGCATGTCCCATATTAGCCCTCACTTTCATATGCTGTATATTAATCTTAAAAAAAAGAAAGAATGACATTGAAGTAATTCTACTCACCAAAAGCCAACTATTCCAACTTGAACAGGTGCGCTCATCCACGGGAACCTCTGGGTAAAGAAATAAACTATTTTGAATACTTTTTATACGGGCTCTCAGAGACAGTTTTCTCTGCTGGTTAATTGGAAGGAGCGTGGCCACATTACAAGATCCAGCTGGGGTGCGATTAGCGAGGTGTGGGGGCACCACTGCAACGCACGTTAGTCCTGACTTCCTGCAGCCTGGGGAAGCACATGCAAGGGCCGGGTGGCTTCTCCTATTCCTCCCTTGCGCTTAGAATCAGAGAGATGCCTGCTTGTAAATGGGAGCTGGAGAAATGTTATCGCTTGGCTATAATTTGTCTCCTGGCTGGGAAGGAGTGTGGTTCCAAAGCCGGAAGACTAACAAACCTGTATTCAAATCTCTGTCCTTCCAGGTCACCCCCACTGTGGGGAAAGGGAGGCAGAGTCCACCCAGCCCAAGCTCTGGTTCCTTCTCTGCAGAATGAAGATCCCAACAGCTTCCTGAAAGCATGCACACGAAGATACTCCAGATAACACTGATCAAGCACCTCGAGCTCTGCCTGGAGCTTGAAACCCAAAGCCACTGCTGCCCTGCTCCCGTCTCCAACCCTGCACCTCTCCTCTCTTGGTTTCAGTTGCTGTCAGTATGGTTAAAATAATTGCTAGCATAACAAATTCCTGGCTGCCGCTTTCTCGTTAATAGAAATGAATGAGTTGGTTGGTCTTTTGGAGAGTATGTGTTATTCGATTTTTAGCTTTCAAAAGGGAATTTTTTATAAAAGCAGAATATGCAATATAAAGAGCAACAAGATATACAGGTTATATAAGTAAGGCCACTGAAAGAGCTGCCACCAAGTTGCCAACTAGTTGTAATGAAATCAGCCAGAGTCAACACAAGTGGTTAATTAAAAGATCAGGATCCCAAGGGGGCTTGTGTGAGAGGCGTACCCTGCTCTCCGAGAAGGCTCCTCTGGCGAAAAGGTAATCCCGTGGGTTAAGGGAGAGAAAGGGAGAGATGTCAGCAAGCAGAGACAGGCCCACAGAGCTCGCATAGACAGGCCCCGCCCCTCAAGGGATGGCAGGAGAAGGAAAAACTGCATCTGGGGCAGCTGGCTCCCACTGACGCTGCATGATTTTCATAAGGAAACGGTAAATCATCTTCCCAGCATTCCGTCTTTCTCAGTCGTGTATCACCAGTCTGGGAGCACAGACTTGGCGATGGGAAGGCAAGCTAGGAACTGAATAAGATCTTGCTGGAAGATAGACCCATGAGAGCCCACGAGAGCAGCCTCTTCTTCTCAAGTGGACTCTTGACTAGCTGTGTGTAATCTCAACAATGGGTGTGCACAAACCAAACGCTGACGGAGGCTCCTGCAGAGGGTTTTTTTTGGAAGGGTTCTCAGTAACTGCAAGGATTCCGGACAATTCTGATCTCTCCCATGAAGCTCAACCTGGATGTCATCCCTGCTCCCAACTCCTTTCCAGCACCCCTCCCGCCTCATTCACCCCTACTTCAAACAGAATGTGGTCTGAGATTTTAAAAGTGAGCTGAGGATGTTTGGGTTTTCCCCTAAATAATCACAGAACTTGAGGGAGGGACAGAGCACAGAATTGTGGAAACGATATTTGAAATGAATTAAAGACAGTAATCACAAGTTTAAAAAGATACATATTCAATGAAGTAAAAGCTCAAAAAGTTAGTATGAGTAAATTCCTTCTCTTTCCAATGATCTTTACTCTTTACTTCATACTGTATATGAAATACAGTAAACTGCATGTACTGACTGTGCAGAAGTTTTGACATATGTATTCAGCCGTGAGGCCATCGCCACAATCAAGGTAATTCAATATTTGTAGCTATCATCCTTGTTTTGCTTCTTGTGCCCTTGGCCATCCCACCATCTTTCCTAAACCCTACTATACCCATTCCCTGGCCACCTCTGATCTACTTTCTGTCATTATATAGTAGTTTATGATTTCTAGGATTTTATAAACAGTATCTATTCTTTTGTATAATTATTTTGAGGTTTACTCATGCTGTTGCATATATGCATGGTTCAGGGCTTTTACTTGGCCATCCCACCATCTTTCCTAAACCCTACTATACCCATTCCCTGGCCACCTCTGATCTACTTTCTGTCATTATATAGTAGTTTATGATTTCTAGGATTTTATAAACAGTATCTATTCTTTTGTATAATTATTTTGAGGTTTACTCATGCTGTTGCATATATGCACGGTTCAGGGCTTTTTACTGCTGGGTTAGATATTCCATTGTGTGAATGGAATTTGATAATCCATTTTCCTGTTTATGAACATTTGGACTGTTTCTGGTTTGGGGCTACTGCAAATAAAGCTGCTTTAAATATTTGCCTTTTATGGACATACATTTTCATTTCTTCTAGGTAAATACTTAGGAGTGACATGGCTGGATTGCAGGGTAAGCATATGTTTAACTTAAGCAACTGCCAAACTATTCTCCAAAGACTCTTCAGAGTCCCCTGGATTGCAAGGAGATCAAACCAGTCAATTTTATCAGAAATCAACCTTGAATATTCACTGGACTGATGCTGAAGCTGAAGTTCCAGTAATTTGGCCACCTGATGAGAAGAGCCGACTCACTGGAAAAGACCCTGATGCTGGGAAAGATTGAGGGCAGGAGGAGAAGAGGGTGGCAGAGGATGAGATGGTTGGATGGCATCACTGACTCAATGGACACGAGTTTGAGCAAGCTCCAGGAGGCAGTGAAGGACAGGGAAGCTTGGCGTGCTGCAATCCCTGGGGTTGCAAAGGGTTGGATATGACTTAGAGAATGAACAATAAGAACAGCAAAGTGGCTGTATCCTTTTACATTCCCACCGGTAGGGAAAAAGAGTTTCAGGTCCTGTAGCTACGTCCTTGCCAACACTTATTATGGTCAATCTTTCTAATTTTAGCCATTCCAATAGGTGTTTAGAGGTAGCTAATGTGGTATTTAACCTGAATTTCCCCAATAACTCAAGATACTGAGCATCTTTACATGTGATATTATTTGATATCTATGTATATTTGGTGAAATATCTGTTCAAACCTTTTGCCATTTGAAAAAAACAGAGTTGTTTTCCTAAATAAGTGTATCTTTTGGATACAAGTTTTTTATCTGACACATACTTTGCATAAATTTTCTCCAGTCTGTTCCCTGTCCTTTCATTCTCTTTATAGTGTTCAAAAAACGGAATTTTAACATTTTGATGAAGCCCAGTTTGTCCATTTTTTCTTTTATGGACTATGCTTTTGGTGTTAAGTCTAAGAAATCTTTGCTTAACTCCAGATCTCAAAGATGTTCCATCTTCTAGAAGTGTGACAATTGTAGACTTTTACACTTAGACCCCATGAACCACTGGGAGTTGATAAGTATGTGTGTGCATACCATCAATTCCCTACACCTGGCCCACATCCCAGGCACCTGACCATACGCAGGCCTCCCACCTCTGTGCCCTTTCTGCGCTTCTGCACCACCTGTGCCCCCAGCCAGCCATCTTCAGGGGTCTCCGCTCACCTGCTGCAGCTGGGGGAGAAACTCCCCTATGCTCCTGCCAAGCCCCACACTCTTATTCACCACACGTTGGAACCATGTGTCCTGTGCCCTCCCTGCCACCACACCGTATGGTTCTGAAGCCCTATTTCTATGATAATGGCACCCAGCACACTGCTTGGCACGCAACAGGCATTGACCAAAGGGCTGTTGCATCAAACGAATGAACAAATAAACGCTACAGTCACATTCCATTAGCAGACAGTCCTGAAAATCTACTGAGTAGACAGAGCCGTCCACCTTCATTAAAGAAAATATAAACGAACAAGAACTTCAGGAATGAGGAGCTCTTCTACGACCCAATTCATATCAACTTTGTTCTCAAAGAAAAGTGCCAGCAAGGTAAAGAGACCACAGGAGCTATTCTTCAAGAAAATTGTTGGGTGAAGCACAGCTTTTAAAGCAGTGAACTTTCGGTTTACTGCAAAGATTTCAGTGAGTCACCTGCCCACAGCTGATGCTTTTTGCTAGCACTCTGTTTGGAAAAAGACAGGGCGTGGGGGGAAGGATGAGTCATGCTGAATGCTCCCGAAGCTCACTGGTTAAAAAAGCCAAGAACATTCAATTCCTTTCATGTTTGCAGAGTTTGGTCACGTCCAAGGTGAAAGCCCCGAGAAGCACATCCTTGCAGGGAGGCACATCTGGCTGCTGGAGCTGTGGGAACAGAAGGCCGATCGACCCAGGCAGACGTGGCTGCCCACACGGACATGATGTACAGCTGAAGAAATGATCTCTGAGCCTTTGTAAAAGGGGCTCAGAAGAGCCTCCCTTTCAAAATAGTGTGTGAAAGTGCTTTGCAGATGGAAATGTATGGATACAAAATATAAGCTGCCTCCACCTCTGTTTTCACAATGGCCGTACATCAGTGAAGTCCTACAGTCCTTGCTCCGTGGCAAAAATGCAATATTCTGATCTAACAACAACCCTGAATGTAGGAGTGGGATGTATGTCTGAGGAGCTCAACATTTAGCCATAGCTCTTTCAAAACATCATCCTCCAAGGACGTCTGAATCAGTTCAGCAGCAGCCAGACCCCTGACAGCTAGTAAGGCCCTTGGACAGATCCATGAGCTGCCCTGACCACCTCCCTGCCCTGCCACATGGCTTCTGATGCCAGCAGCCTCCTCCGGCCCTGCGTGAAGCCCTTCAGGGGGGAAGTGGGGCAAGCAGAGGGGAAGCAGACAAGGGAGGGAAACACAATAGTGATTCATTTTTCGTGTGAAAAACCCTAGGGCCATGTTGGAGTAGTGGCTAACTGCGTGTGTCATTCGCTGGTTGCTTCACGGAAGAAAATGCCAGCTGTAGCCGTTTCTGTCTGTCCCAGCAGGAAAATGATGCAGTATGCCCAACTCTGTCTCCTGGCCAGTGTCTGTTGCCGAGATCTTAGAGTAACGGCAGCAACTTTCGCAATGACACCGAGACCCCAGAAGTTCAAGGCTACGACAGTTGGGAGAAGAAAAGGCCAAGTTCACATCACTGTTTTCTCTGGGGACCTAACTTCAGCACAAGAGTAGATCTGCATGCAGACTCTCTCAGAGAATTTCTGGAATCCCAAGCCCACATTAGCAGCCATGTGTGCTCAATACCCACAGCCAGGAGTGATACGCCCAGGGAGTAATGTCCCAGCAGCAGTGGCGAATGGCCAGATTCGGAGCCTCGCTGCGGAGTCCGGCTGCTGACACCCCTCTACTAACTGGGTGCTGGGTGGTGTTGGGGAGGCTGAGAGAGAGGACTGGGAAAGCTTTGATAGTGGGGCTACCACCACTGAAGGTGGTCTCCCCGCTGCATTCACAGGTGCTGATTCATGACAGTCACGTATTACTGGTGGAATGACACACTTGGTATTCCTCTCCTGAGGTTCTGAAGCCCTATTTCTATGATAATGGCACCCAGCACACTGCTTGGCACGCAACAGGCATTGACCAAAGGGCTGTTGCATCAAACGAATGAACAAATAAACGCTACAGTCACATTCCATTAGCAGACAGTCCTGAAAATCTACTGAGTAGACAGAGCCGTCCACCTTCATTAAAGAAAATATAAACGAACAAGAACTTCAGGAATGAGGAGCTCTTCTACGACCCAATTCATATCAACTTTGTTCTCAAAGAAAAGTGCCAGCAAGGTAAAGAGACCACAGGAGCTATTCTTCAAGAAAATTGTTGGGTGAAGCACAGCTTTTAAAGCAGTGAACTTTCGGTTTACTGCAAAGATTTCAGTGAGTCACCTGCCCACAGCTGATGCTTTTTGCTAGCACTCTGTTTGGAAAAAGACAGGGCGTGGGGGGAAGGATGAGTCATGCTGAATGCTCCCGAAGCTCACTGGTTAAAAAAGCCAAGAACATTCAATTCCTTTCATGTTTGCAGAGTTTGGTCACGTCCAAGGTGAAAGCCCCGAGAAGCACATCCTTGCAGGGAGGCACATCTGGCTGCTGGAGCTGTGGGAACAGAAGGCCGATCGACCCAGGCAGACGTGGCTGCCCACACGGACATGATGTACAGCTGAAGAAATGATCTCTGAGCCTTTGTAAAAGGGGCTCAGAAGAGCCTCCCTTTCAAAATAGTGTGTGAAAGTGCTTTGCAGGTGGAAATGTATGGATACAAAATATAAGCTGCCTCCACCTCTGTTTTCACAATGGCCGTACATCAGTGAAGTCCTACAGTCCTTGCTCCGTGGGCAAAAATGCAATATTCTGATCTAACAACAACCCTGAATGTAGGAGTGGGATGTATGTCTGAGGAGCTCAACATTTAGCCATAGCTCTTTCAAAACATCATCCTCCAAGGACGTCTGAATCAGTTCAGCAGCAGCCAGACCCCTGACAGCTAGTAAGGCCCTTGGACAGATCCATGAGCTGCCCTGACCACCTCCCTGCCCTGCCACATGGCTTCTGATGCCAGCAGCCTCCTCCGGCCCTGCGTGAAGCCCTTCAGGGGGGAAGTGGGGCAAGCAGAGGGGAAGCAGACAAGGGAGGGAAACACAATAGTGATTCATTTTTCGTGTGAAAAACCCTAGGGCCATGTTGGAGTAGTGGCTAACTGCGTGTGTCATTCGCTGGTTGCTTCACGGAAGAAAATGCCAGCTGTAGCCGTTTCTGTCTGTCCCAGCAGGAAAATGATGCAGTATGCCCAACTCTGTCTCCTGGCCAGTGTCTGTTGCCGAGATCTTAGAGTAACGGCAGCAACTTTCGCAATGACACCGAGACCCCAGAAGTTCAAGGCTACGACAGTTGGGAGAAGAAAAGGCCAAGTTCACATCACTGTTTTCTCTGGGGACCTAACTTCAGCACAAGAGTAGATCTGCATGCAGACTCTCTCAGAGAATTTCTGGAATCCCAAGCCCACATTAGCAGCCATGTGTGCTCAATACCCACAGCCAGGAGTGATACGCCCAGGGAGTAATGTCCCAGCAGCAGTGGCGAATGGCCAGATTCGGAGCCTCGCTGCGGAGTCCGGCTGCTGACACCCCTCTACTAACTGGGTGCTGGGTGGTGTTGGGGAGGCTGAGAGAGAGGACTGGGAAAGCTTTGATAGTGGGGCTACCACCACTGAAGGTGGTCTCCCCGCTGCATTCACAGGTGCTGATTCATGACAGTCACGTATTACTGGTGGAATGACACACTTGGTATTCCTCTCCTGCAAAACTTTACTTTTATGCCAGACAACAGGATGAGGTGACTGTCTCGAAGCCTTGTATCCATGCAAAAATCTGATCTTGCTTTAAAAGTCTGATTTTGCTTAAAGTCTGCAGGAGGGGGAGGTAGGATTTATTAGATATATATGTATTTTTTAATTCTCTGTTGCCCCTGAAGTTGGCATGCCAATACCTTAAGAAATGAACAATCAGGAAAATCCAAAGGTTGCCTGGGTCAACCTATGCCCTTGCAGAAGGACTATAATCCTAATATCTTATCAGATCAAGAGCTAGCAGTGAAGAACACAGTGTATCAATTCTGTATTTGTAAAGTTAACAAGTCACTGGATGTTCCATTTCCTACCAGCATCCTGGAGGATAAGGCTGATGGCCCCTCTCTAAGTTCATTTGACAGGTTTTCCCCTTCAAAGCCTAAACCACTTCCCGTAAGGAAAGCAGGGATAGAGAAAGGAGCATCAACTTTTTTTTTCCATTATCTGAAAATCAATGAGACATCAAAGTTAGTGAGTTTTAGATGTTTACATAATTTAGTAGTTTCCAGACCTAGTTACTGTTCTAGTACATACCCTAATTCCTTGGCAACTTTAAAGAGTTCATCTGTTTACATAATATGGTAGCTTCAAGATCTAGTCCCTGTTCCAGCACACACACTAATCCCTGAGCAGCTTTAAAGAATTCATCGTCTCTAAATTCTGCAGAGGAAAGAGACTTCAGCAAAGCCTTTTCATGAATCCTCAAGTAACAGCTTATCAAAGTAGGTAAGATGTCAAATGAGGTCACCTTTACATTTTGGTCTTCACTAATAGCTTTACTGGTTAAATCAGTGAAACTGATTTATATTTTTGTTTAATCTTACACTTAAGACTGTAGAAATCCACCAGGAGATGGATGGATACTCAGCAGGCATGTGAGAATGCTGCTTCCTGGGGGTGGTCTAGGGGTCTGTGGATCTCTCAGGATGCTCGGAGGAGAACAAACAGCTCGATCGCTGCAGAGACACTGCAACCCCCATCACAGCATTCACATCGACGTGTGAGACTGCTAGAGGAAGAAGCTCCGAGAATATACTTTGCTCATGTACCCGAAGCTCCCAGGAGAGAATGAGCGGGCTGCCGAGGAGAGGGCCCTCTTTCTTGCTCTCACATGGGGTTGGTATGTCTCACATGCCAGTCCAATGGGGCACTCAATACTATAAAGCATACTTTTCTTGGCTTATCATTTGAGAATGTAATTGCATTGAAAAGTATTTGGTGTTGGTCTTAAATTTCCCCTCTGGAGCCCATAGCGTGGATACACAAAAATCATCCAGAAAGCGTCAGGTCCATGAACCATGTCCTTCTTTCAAAGTCTGGTAGTGTTCCCTCATTGTGACGGTTCGCCCTGAGAAAGCTGCAGTGTTTACAGCACTCCTGCTCGCCCAGCCAGGAGCTGGAGCCCTTCCTCCTGAAGGAGCAACGGTGTCAGATTCCACGCACAGCAGGAGCCGGAGGAGTTACAACATCCGCCTCTTCCCTACCTGCTACAGGAAACTGGAAAGCTAACGTGAAGCATAAATACAACTGCATTTGAATCCTGGAAACCATAAGAATGCAGACAGTGCACAGAGGTTTCTTAGTTACAGTTGCATCCTGGAATATTTTCAGACCCTGAGGGGGGAGCAGCTGATAGATTAAGGGATTATTAGAGCTGACTACCACAGAAAAATACATCTAGGCACTAATTCAGTATTCTGTGAAGCTGCTACTCCCAATTATTCTTTCCTTTCAGATAGTATGTACAGAGACTTACAAACAAATCATTCCAAATCCATACCCTCTCTTCATTATTACTTAGCTAGGGATCTGACTGATAACTAAGATAAGCGTGTACCTGGGTTATGGCCACTCAAGAGGAGTGGGCAGCATTCTACAAATGAAAGATTTATGCGAATTTTTTCAAATATTTATTAGAAATAAAATATTTCATCAAGTGTCCAATTGCCACTGACCTTCAAATTCTTTACTCCTTATCCATGTGGGAAATAGTCTGATAGTTTGAAGTCTGAAGACAAATTGTAAGGATTGAGACAAGGATAAACGGAACTGGGGCTTACCTTGAGAAAGGCTTTCTTTTCCAGAGTATTCATGATAAATGGAGGGATGGCTGGAAGTAAAGACAGACCCACTTAAATCTTGGATAATGTCTATTTTCAGCTCACATTTTTTTTTTCTTCAACAATTTCACGAAAGGCTTATATTACTTGCAGACTAGTTTCACACTGGCAGAGTAAAAGCAACTGCAATAGTCTTTAAAATATCTTAGCATTAAAAAAACTCCCACTGTTTCCATTTGTTAAAGTTTTGAAAAATTACACAATGCTCTATGCCAGCTAGAAAATTTTATGATCTTGATGAGAACTTTATCTTTAACGTTAAATATGCAACAATGTAAACATCAGGAACTTTCCCCTTCTGTACCAATGATACAAATGCAGGCTTTGCCCTGTGTCCATCCCTGTGGAGTACAGTATAAACATTCCTGCCTTGAGTCACACAGACCACTTGTTAGCTGGGGTGATCCAGAAAAAGTTTCCTCACTGCTCTGAGCCTTGGTTTTCTGTTTTCCTCATCTATATAATGGGATAACTGTATCAAACTAGCCAGGACGATATGCTGCAACGGTGCACGTAAAACATCAGATAGCTTAGTTCATTTACTCATGATTCAGTGGCACCCCACTCCAGTACTCTTGCCTGGCAAATCCCACGGATGGAGGAGCCTGGTGGGCTGCAGTCCATGGGGTCGCTAGGAGTCGGACACGACCGAGCAACTCCACTTTCACTTTTCACTTTCATGCATTGGAGAAGGAAATGGCAACCCACTCCAGTGTTCTTGCCTGGAGAATCCCAGGGCGGGGGAGCCTGGTGGGCTGCCGTCTATGGGGTCACACAGTCGAACACGACTGAAGCGACTTAGCAGACTCAACTATCCATTAGGCTAAACTGTCACAGCAATGTCAATATGTCAATTACCTTTAGAGATGTTGCTGGGATAGGAAGACTGTCTCTTCTCACGGGACTAAATAATGTTTCAGATAACCAAGGCACTGGAAACAAATCTGTTGGGATGACTGAACTCCAAAGAGGAGCCTTGTATTTCAAAATGGGAAAGAGCAAAACCAAAAGCCTACCCAGGGTAGCAGCTGGAGTGGCCAGCTTGGTCTCATAAAATCTGGAGCCCTGGGCTCCGCAGGTACGCCAGGGCAGCCTCCTAGCTCCTCACAGGTCAGTGACAACATGCTGGTCCCTGACTCAGGGGACTCTTGGCCTACATTTCATGACTGTGGTTTCCTCAGTTCACCCACCCCTCAGTGCATACCGCTGTCGCACGAGGATGTCTTTGTTAAATCACTTAATGGTGGTTAATCAGTTCAGTTCAGTTCAGTCTTTCAGTACTCCGCAGGTACGCCAGGGCAGCCTCCTAGCTCCTCACAGGTCAGTGACAACATGCTGGTCCCTGACTCAGGGGACTCTTGGCCTACATTTCATGACTGTGGTTTCCTCAGTTCACCCACCCCTCAGTGCATACCGCTGTCGCACGAGGATGTCTTTGTTAAATCACTTAATGGTGGTTAATCAGTTCAGTTCAATTCAGTCTTTCAGTCATGTCCGGCTCTGCGACACCATGGACTGCAGCACGCCAGGCTTCCCTGTACTTCACTCTATCCTGGAGCTTGCTCAAACTCATGTCCATTGAGTCGGTGATGCCATCCAACCATCTCATCCTTTGTTGTCCCCTTATATGCCCTCGATCTTTCCCAGCCTCAGGGTCTTTTCCAATGAGTCAGCTCTTCATATCAGATAACCAAAGTATTGGAGTTCCAGCTTCAGCATCAGTTCCTCCAATGAACACTCAGGACTGATTTCCTTTCGAATGGACTGGTTGGATCTCCTTACAGTCCAAGGGACTCTCAAGAGTCTTCTCCACACCACAGTTCAAAAGCATCAATTCTTTGGTGCTCAGCTTTCTTTATGGTCCAAATCTCACATTGATAAATGACTACTGGAAAAACCATAGCTTTGACTGGACGGACCTTTGCTGGCAAAGCAATGTCTCTGTTTTTTAATCAGATAACCAATTAGCTGGAGTGCCAGTAGTTGGAAAGGAAGAAAGTTTTCTTCCTTTAACTTTTGTTTGCTCACTCCTACTTGTGAGGAATGCTGATGAGCATTCCCAGTGAGAAAAAGAATTCAAAGACAACACCAAAAACACATCCCTGGGAAAACCTAACAGCACTCAAGTAAGCGTGCCTCCTTTGAGAGCTCAGTAAATAGCCAAGGGCTGTGCCCTCAATTTAGACAAGGAAATTGAAGATACTCATTTCTGTTTTCTTTTTTCTTTAAGGAGTAACGTACTCTTGGACCGTCTCGTTTCTGAGAACCTTCTTGAGGTCCTGGTCTGAGTGTAGCTGAAGAAGCTTCAGGACTAGATCAGAGATTCTCAGAGGAACTAAGTCACAACAGAGATTGTCTGCATTTCATCATGCTGAGTCCGAGTCTAATGGACAAAACTGACTCCATCCTGGCAGCCACTGTATTCATAGTTGTTGGAATTAACCCAGCTTGGTTTGTGTTCCAATGGTTTCCAATTGATTCAAATAAATCCTCAGTATAAATTACTCTTATTCAAGAACTGTTAGAAGTTTCTCGTCAAGATTCATTAAGACCAAATTTTTTCTCTTCAAATTCTCATCACCCGTACTGCCGCCTGCCCTGGTCCAACCACCATCCTGACCAGTCTCCAGTCACCAGTCTCGGTTCCTCTTCAGCTGACTCTCAGCGTGGCACCCAGAGTCACGCGGTGACAGCCCGAGTTGGGTTATTATTGCTACTCCCCTGCTCAAAAGCCTGCAAGGCCTTCCACCCCAGGGACTAAAGCCAGGACTCCAAATGCCTGCAGAGCCGTCCGCGCTCTGCCCACGTCAGCCCGGCTCCCCTGTCTACTGTTCCTGCCCCTTATCTCTCCACCCACATGGCCCTGTGATGCTTCCAAGCCACCAGGCATGCCTCAGCCATCTCTTGCTGTTCCCTGTGCCCAGAAGGTGCATCCCTGGAACCACCCTCCCCCTTATCTGCCCAATCTACTCCTGTCACCAAGCAGGACCTCTGGGGTCTTCCTGGGACAGACCCCGTCCCCACATCCTCTGCTGCAGCTCCTCTCTGAAGCACCCAGATAACAGTATCTCAGGACGATCATGAGTACACAGCCCCGAGACTGTCCCGCACCCAAGGACTGATGCTGGTAACCCCCTTTGTTACCTTACCATCAGCCAATCAGAGAACTGTGCACGAGCCAATCACACACCCTGCAGCAGCCCCTCCCCACTGTGTGGCCTTTAAAAACGCTGTGTCTTTAAATGCTTTGGCGTTTTGAGGGGGCATGAGCCACGCTGCCCTTGCACAGCCCTGCAATGATCTTCCTCTTCTCCAAACTCTGTCGTTTGGTGGTGTTCGGCCTCACTGTACACACGGACTTGTGTTTGACAAAACTTCCACTCCGAGATCCCCACCCTCTGTATCCCAAGCCCTTGAAACCATCTCACAGGTTGCATATCTGACTCGTTTGATCCATTCTCTGCCTCCCCAGCCAGAGGCCATCTCAGGGAGGGATCCTTCACGGCTGGAGCTCACTGGCACACCAACGCTTGTTCAAGCGAGACGTGCCAAGTACAGGCACAGATGCCAAGGTTCTCCTCACCCATGCCAGGGGCTGCCATCAGGATCCTGGAGACAACTACTTGCGTGATGGCTTGTTTGGCAGCGTTTGCCGACTCGCCCAGGCGGTTCCCGTTCTCATCTGTGACAGGAATGCCAACTTTGAGTTCCCTGGAGAGCAAGACACGTGCAAAGTTCAGCACAGGCGCTTCACGGAACAGCTGGAAACAGTACTTACGCTGTGAAAGAGCAAGTCCCTACTTAATCCAAAAATGCACTCCAGGGTCATTTTTGGCCCTAATAAGCCTGATTTTTAAATGCCATGAACAGGCTTAATCCTTGGGGGACAGACACAAAAAGGAAACAACACTAGCAAACTTTGTAAAAAAAAAAAAAAAGGTAGCATTTTGAATAACAATAGAAGGGAAAGGATGACTAGGTAACTTAAAGAATTTCAGGCAAGGCTTAACTGGGGCTCCTGCTGCAGCAGTGGGGAGCAGAAAAAACAAGTAACAGCTTCCTTTTCTAGCTTGCTGGGTCCCTGGGGCTTGCTAACTCCCTCGGTTGGGGGCCAGCTTGCTCCTTATATGCCATGAGAGTAGAGGTGTGTCCAGGGGTCCAGCAGGACGGTGGCTTAGACATTTTGTCCAGTCCTTAGGTTGTTGTGTGCAGGGGCCTGCCTCAGCCCCTTGCTTTTGCTCCAGGCTCTTCAAAAGTGGGAGCTGGCTGCTTTGGTCTCTTTGCATCTTTTCTCCAGAATATGCCCTAACAATGAAGCCTGCCTGAATTTCTAAGGAAAAGAAAATGAGAGAGATACAATTCACAGCTTCATTAAGTAAGCTAACTGTACTGACAGAGCAGCCACAAGTACAGGCACTACTGAACAGTTAACTACGGTCACTAATGCTATAATTATCGCTCCTCTGTTACCCTGTTTTCTGTTATCCATTCCAAAATGCTTTTATTTTTTCATTCTTCCTTCTCCTTTAATTTTTGCCAGTACTAAAAAATACTTCCAAAGATATATATTAATCTTATCTTAAACCCTAAAAGAAAATCTGGGTGGGGGAAGAATCGACTTTATAGAATAAGCTTTCTGGGCACAGACATAAGTCTGAGATCTATTTTTTTAAACCTTGTATCATACAGAAGTAGAAAGACTAGTCCAAACCCCATATGCTCATCAGTCCACTTTTAATAATCAGCAACTCAGAGCTGACCCTGCTTCATCAATGGGCCCATCCTCATCCCATTACCAGATGACATGGAGGCAAATCTCATATAATTTTATCTGCAAATACTAAAATAAAACAAAAGTTTTTAAAGTTTCAACAAAGCAAGTTATTAGAATAGCTCCTACTGTCAAGCAAAAGTCCTCTTTAGGAGGGCATATTAACCTTACCTTTGCCTCATTAATGGAATATTAATGCAATTAGCCGCAGCTACAGCAGCGAAGGGAACGAAACGTCCTATGAGCGGAGAGACGTGCTGCAGAAAAGATAATTCCGAAAGCAAGATCTTATTTTTTCTACAGTACTGAATGCAAATACTTATTTCTTCTCAAAAACCACTACCAAGGCAGAGTCCTACTTGGACAGAAACGCAGGCCAAAAGTGTGCTCAAAACTTGTTTCCTAGAGGTTATTTTTCTATTGCCAGCCTGGGCATCCTGGGACCAGGTGGACATCCGTGGTATTTTGGTGGCTGCATGTGGATGATGGAGCAGGGGTTTTGAAGTCCCAAAGTCTTGGGTTTAGATGCTGACTCCTCCACTCTTCAGAGGTGTGCCCCGAGGCCCCCTGCCAGCACCCAGCCTTGGTGGGCCGTGTGGGTGGTAGGGAAGCATTTAGCACTTAAGACACAGTGTCAGGTACAAACAAGTGTCTTGGCAAATGTTATTAGTGAAGATATAATTCTTTTAAAAAGCAAAAAACAGTTGAAGATGATGACTATAATAAGAACGTCATCAGACTTTAACTATTTTGAGAAATAACAGAGAGACTCTGAGCCAGGTAGGTGAGAAGAAATTAAGACGCTTTACTACAGAGACAAAAATCTGAATACCTTGGTTAATGCGTTGAGTCCTAGAGCGGTTGCTACAGCACCGGTTGTTGCAGAAACGTAAGCTGTCCCCAGTTCACTGCAAAGAAGGAAAACGGTACATAAACAACAAGGGTATGTCAGAAAATGCAAGTCCAGCATTTTCGGAAGAAATGAAGAAGATTAAGACCAGAAAGTCCATAAAACATGACACAGATGAGCTTATTGGAGGGACAGGAACACGCTCAGGAGAAGAGCCTCGTGGCTGCCAAGCCGGAAGACGGGAGAGAGCGATGGGCTGCAGGCTTGGGTTTAGCGGATGCAAACCGCTGTATATGGAATGGGCGGACAACAGTGTGCTCCTGTAGAGCACAGGGAACTACAGCCGACATCCTGTGACAGACTACAATGGAAACGAGTACGAAAAAGAATGTACATTTTATGCAAATCACTTTGTCGCACAGTAGAAACTCACAACGTTGTAAATCAACCATACTTCAATAAAATAAGTTTTAAAAAATGTTCATCAATGATATATTCAGCTCCGCCAGTAGAGCTATTCACACAAAAGGGAAGCAGATCCATATAAAAATGGCATTCTTCACATATAAACTAACTACCACGTCGAACAAGTAGATGTGAAGAATATGTAAGTCTGGGGGAGGGGAAGAAAGGAAACTGTGACTGGGCAGGAAGCTACAAATGTGGGGAAATGCATATTAGCTTAAATGTTTGTAGCATATGGACTTAAATAAAAAGTACCTCGCAAAATATTGCTATACATAAAGTAAAAATGCAGTGCTGCCATTCTTAAAATGACATCTTACTGTATAAAAATACTACAAGTCTTATCCTCAAAATACAAGTAAGCCCAAGCAGTTCTCTAATATTTTTAAATAAATTTTAATTCAAGAATTAGATGAAATGAAGGTGTGATCAGCACTGCTGGGTTGCAGATTTCAATATACTTTGTTCCCTTGGATGATAATAGAAAAATACAGATGATCAAACTCAATTTAAGAGTTAAAACAAAACCAAAAATTCTTTGAAGTGTTATATAAGTTAGGCTCAAAGTTTTGGTTAACTAATCACTTTAGCTTGCCTGAATATTTTTTCACAGGAGGCAAAATTTTAAATCCATTCACTTTCTTTCAGGCTCCAGAGACGTCCTATTTTAAAGAAAAATCAGATATAAGATCCCCTGGATTTCTGCAGAGACCCCCCCGCCCCACACTGCTGATGCTGCTATCTGTGTATTCCTCAGGGCCTGCCCCGAGCTGTCTGCTGTGTGTTCTGTGGGGGTGAAGGGGATGTGCCCTGGGGTGCGGGAGCCCTGCCTTCCTGATATCTGAGAAGGCAGGCTGTGGAAACTGTTATTTAGGCAGAAAGGGAGGAAAAGACACACTACTGAGATACACAGGCTCCCTAAGATTCCGAACCACATAAACGATTTGTACAAATATACTTTTCCACCAGGAGGGCATCACCACTGGATCAAAGGAACACCAGCGGAATGCAGAGGCTGGTTACACCTTGCAGTCTTACTTGACAGTGAGGGGAGCATCTCCACTTCTGTTGGTGTAATTGACCACGGCATTGAAGGACTGGTTGATCCACTGCCAGAAGAGCACCGCTGGTGTGGTCCTGGAACAGAGAGATCCATCACACACCCACCACCGCTCGGGATCTAGCCCTCATGCAGAGCAGACGCCAGGAACACAGGGACCCAGACAGGAGACAGACTGGAGCCGGGAGAGCGCTGGGCCCAGGGCTGGGTGTTCTGCGTCAGAGGCTGAGGACCAGTGGGCTGGGCAGGTTTTTATCCCCTCTGATTCCCAGTTTCCTCACTCATGAACTGTGGATAGCAACAGACTGAAGAGGGCTAGGACAGTGGTCCTTTAACCTTTACGGCACTGGGGGTGGTTTCACGGAAGATAATTTTTCTACAGATTGGAGTGGGGCATAGTTTCGGGATGATTCAGGCTCATTACGTTTACTACACACTTCATTTCTATTATAATTACATTAGTTCCCCCTCAGATCATCAGGCATTAGATCCTGGAGGATGGGATTGCTGGGTTAAGGTGAAGATGGCGTTAAATCTTCTCTTAAACTTGTAAGGGAGCCCAGCAAAGAGCAGGCACTCAATTGCTGTGATCAACATCAGGTCCCTTCTCTTACAGAAAGAATCTATCTGTAGGCTTAGTATTTCTCATCCCCCCTCATTCCACGTATAAGCCTAGGTGTTTACACCTACATACATACTTATACGTATATTATATGAATTGATCACAAAGAGACTCTGCTTGGAGGCTTTCTAAATGTTCTTTCTCATTTTCTTTTGGGTCTAACATTTAAGGAGAAATTCAACCTCCTTTTGGGCTACAAGGAGAGTTCTATTCAACACAAGGAAAAGGTAAAACAACCTCCTAGGACTGTAACTTTTATACAAAATGAAACTCCACATGAAATGACATTTATTTCAATACAACCATTCAAGTACAAAAATGTGCTTTAAGCTCCTGGAATAAAAAACAAACTGTTGTTACATTCCCAGAACTTACCTATAAAATGTCATCATACAACCTGTGATGGTCATGTTCATTGGAACCTGAGCTGACATTCTTCCTATTAAAATCATCTTTTCTCCAGTGTCAGGATGAAAAGCTGAATCATAGATGTACTTTGCTCTCCATAATTCATTTTCTGTGAGACCTGAAGGAACAATTCCTTGCCTAGGAAAACAGCAACAAACAACATAGCAATTGTTCATTCCAAGCACCTCACCAGTGCGACCTAGAACATCTGTGTCTGGACAGGGTGGAACACGAACTATTTCATAGAGCCAGGGAAATTCCAATAACACAGAGGACAAGATACACTTAAAATGAGCATTTTAAACCCACAAATCTCAAGTTATCTATAATGTGGAAAAACAAAAATGTGTTGTAAAATAGGGAACTATTCAACTTTGAAATATTCTTTGTTTTAAATGACATTTTAAAGTGTACTTTGAACTCTGTAAACTCTATGATATTTTTATCTCATTAGACAAAAGCTGTGGCAATCAAGAACATGAAATCATTCTTAAACCTGTATTTTGAAAACCTAGACTAGAAAGGTTCATTATATCTCCTTATCAAAGAAACACATATTCCTTGCAAGAAATTTAGAAAATACACAAATTCATTAGCATAACTACAACCATTCGAGCTTTCCCTGATTCAAAGCCACTGGTAATGCTTACTGAATACCCTTTCAGATTTTTCTAGAATGATATACATGATGCATTTATCACCTTTTTTATCAATTCTATTTTGTAAACCTTTCTCTGTATCTTCATATATTCTATATCATCTATACTGGGTTGAATACTTTCCTCCCGAAAATTCACATTCACATGGAACTTCAGAATATGACCTTATTTGTAAACAGGGCTGTTAAGTATGTTGTAGTTAAGGTGAGGTCATGCTGGATTGTGGGGAAGGGGGGCAAGTTCAATGACTGATGTCTTTGTAAGACCAAGCACAGCCACATAAAGAAGAGGATGTGATGAGGGAGACAGAGATTTGAGAGGCATGGCTACAAGCCTAGGGCTCCCAGACACTGGAAGAGATAAAGAAGGATCTGCCCTAGGGCTGTCAGAGGGAGCCCTGCAAACACCTGGATTTCAGACCGTACATTTCCATTATTTTAAGTCACTCAGTTTGCGGTAATGTGTTAAGGCAGCCTTAGAAATCACACTAATCCCTGCTGTAGGACATTGTAACTACACTTAACCTTTTCCACTGGCAAAGGATGAGGAAGTAAACACTCTTATAAATAAAACTTTTCCCATATCCAAGATTATTAGAAAGAAATGAGTACATTCGCTGAGACAAAAACTATGTAAAATATTAAAACTAAATATTTTACCCTTTTTCTCAACTTGAGTATGTCCTCTTTCTTATCCTCAGCAGCGGTAGCATCATCATTATCTAGGTAGCCTGTTGTACTCCTTATACAATGTGGATAATTTGGCTCAGTTAGGTTATCTGCTGTCATGAAAATTTTTATTATTAGGAACTCAGGTCGTGGGGTTGCAAAGAGTTGGACACGATCAAGCACAGCACAGCACAGGAACAAAGAAGGCTCTGCCCAGAAAGGTGTGACCCGTTTTAGGGTTATAGGCATGTTCACAGTCACTTCTTGCCTTTTCCTAATAGTCTGTTTGTTTTGTCACTTAAAGTTTTTAATCGATTTGGAATTTACCTTAAGATACAAATATGAGAAATTGCTTAACTTCTGTTACCAGTTGGCTGGTCTTCTGTTCCAATATGCAGATTTCAATGTTATCTTTATCAACAGTTGAGCTTTTATGAACATTAGGCTTGCTTTCTGGACGTTCCACAGTAATCCCCCCATCTTGTGGTGTCAAAGCCACTGTTGTAATCGATGGTTTATTTAAATTAATTTTTTATTGGAATCTAGTTCATTTATGATGTGTTAGTTGCCACTGTATGACAGTCCACTTAATGTCTCGTAGAGCAATGGGCCTTCACTCCAGTTCTCTTCCGCTTTTTCAAAAGTGCCTTAGCTATTATTTTGTTAATTTTATAAGTGATCACAATTGTATTTTGACCAAAACTGTATTAATCTGGAGAGAACTGAAACCTCTGCAGCATATCCAGGCCTACCACATACTCCTCCGGTTATTCAAAGGGCTTCTTTTAAAGACGACGTCCAGCGGTCTCACACTTGCCTCACATTTATCAATCCTCTTTTTAGCTATTCTTGTAGGCATAAAGTGGTATTTGTTGTTTTTGTTTTTTACTTTAGACTTTCCAGTATATACCCCCTTCTTTTCTTCCAGTTTTGTTGACATATAGTTAAATACAGCATTATATAAGTTTAAGATGTTCAAAATAATGACTTGACTTTCATACATCATGAAATGATCAGCATAATAGTTTAGCGAACATTCCTATCATACAGATACAACATTAAAGAAGCAGAAAAAGATATTGTTCCCTGTGATGAGAACTCAGAATGTACTCTCTCAACAACTTTCATATGTAATGTACAGAAGTGTTAATTGTATTTATCATGTTGTATATCATATCTCAAGTACTTATCTTATAACTGGAAGTTTGTACCTTTTGACTGCTTTTATCCACTTCCTCTCCTTTACCCTCTGCCTCTGGTAACCACAAATCTGAGCTCTTTTTCCATGAGTTTGTTTTTGCAGGATAGCTGACCTACAACACTGCGTGAGCTCCTGGTACCACCATAGTAATCCAGTACTTCTATGCATTTCAAATTTGTAAGTCTAGCTGCCATTTGCCACCTTACAAAGATATTCAAATTATAATTCTTGACATATCCCCACAATGTACACTTCATACCTGTGACTCATTTCTTTTGAAATTAGAAAAGACTCTGATGCTGTGAAAGACTGAGGGCAGGAGGAGGAGGAGACAAGAGAGGATGAGACGGTTGGATGGCCTCCCCAGCTCAATGGATGTGAGTTTGAGCAAGCTCTGGGAGATAGTGAAGCACAGGGAAGGCCAGTGTGCTGCAGCCCTTGGGGATCACAAAGAGTTGGACGTGGCTAAGCAACTGAACAAGGATGACAATTCAGTAACTGGGAGTTTGTACCAGTTGGGAGTTAATCCCCTCCACCTCTCTCTCTCCTCTCCACAACCTCCTCTCCTCTGACAACCACCTGTCTGTTCTCTGTATCTGTGAGCTGGCATTCGTTTTGTTATGTTTGTTCATTTGTTTCATTTTTTAGATTTCAAAAAATTGTTGTTTTGAAGCATTGTCTTCTTATTCTACACAAGTAAAACCACATAGTATCTGTCTTTCTCTGTCTGACTTGTTTCATTTAGCATAACACACCCAAGTCCAGCTGTGTTCTCAGAAATGACAAGATTTCATTCTTTTTTTAATGGCTGAGTGATATATTTTTTACATATCTATATTTATCACAACTTCCTATTCATTCATCTATTGATTGGTACTTAGACTGCTTCCATATCTTCGCCATTGTAAACAATGCTGCAATAAACATAGGTGTACATATATCTTTTTTTGAATATCCAGGAGTGGAACTGATGGACTGTATGTATTGGGTTGGTGCAACAGTAATTATGGTTTTGCATTGCTGAATTTTGCCATTTGATACTGGAATACATTCTTAAATAAATGTGGTTATGTTATACATCATTTTAATGTGCATTGCTTGCTTTATCATTTTTTGCTATGACTTATTTAGTTCAGTTCGGTAGCTCAGTTGTGTCCGACTCTTTGTGATCCCACAGACTGCAGCATGCCAGGCTTTCCTGTCCATCACCAACTCCTGGAGCTTACTCACACTCATGTCCATTGAGTCAGTGATGCCATACAACCAATTCATCCTCCCACCTTCAATCTTTCCCAGCATCAGGATCTTTTCAAATGAGTCAGTTCTTTGCATCAAGTGGCCAAAGTACTGAAGCTTCAGCTTCAACATCAGTCCTTCCAATGAATATTCAGGACTGATTTCCTATAGGATTGACTAGTTGGATCTCCTTGTAGTCCAAGTGACTCTCAAGAGTCTTCTCCAACACCACAGTTCAAAAGCATCAATTCTTCCTACTCAGCTTTCTTTATGGTCCAACTCTCACATCCATACATGACTATTAGAAAAATCATAGCTTTGACTAGGCAGACTTTTGTTGGCAAAGTAATGTCTCTGTTTTTTAATATGCTATCTAGGTTGGTCGTAACCTTTCTTCCAAGGAGCAAGCGTCTTTTAGTTTCATGGTTGCAGTCACCATCTGCGGTGATTTCGGAGACCAAGAAATTAAAGTCTCTCACAATTTCCATTGTTTCCCCATCCATTTGCCATGTAGTGATGGGACCAGATGCCATGATCTCAGTTTTCTGTATGTTAAGTTTTAAGCCAACTTTTTACTCTCCTCTTTCACTTTCTCAAGAAGCTCTTTAGTTCTTCTTTGCTTTCTGCCATAAGGGTGGTGTCATCTGCATATCTGAGGTTATTGATATTTCTCCTGGCAATCTTGATTCCAGCTTGTGCTTCATCCAGCCTGGTATTTCACATGATGTACTCTGCATATACATTAAATAAGAAGAGTGACAATATACAGCTTTGACATCCTCCTTTCCAGATCTGGAACTAGTCTGTTGTTCCATGTCCAGTTCTAACTGTTGCTTCTTGACCTGCATACAGATTTCTCAGGAGGCAGGTCAGGTGGTCTGGTATTTGACTCTTTGAGAATTTTCCACAGTTTGTTGTGAAATGCCTTATTACTTGCTATATATTTCATATTTTTTTAGACTATGGAAATGACATTAAACAAAAGGCAAATTGAGTGATTTTCAAGTTCAAAATGGGTTGTAAAGCAGCAGAGGCAATTCACAACATCAAGAACTCATTTGGCCCAGGAACTGCTAATGAACATACAGTGCAGCGGTGCTTCAGGAAATTTTGCAAAGGAGACGAGATCCTTGAAGATGAGGAACCCAGAGGCCGGCCATCAGAAGTGGACAAGGACCACTGAGGGCAACCATCGAAACTGATCCTCTTACAACTACATGAGAAGTTGCTGAAGAACTCCATATTGTCCTTTCTACGGTCATTTGCCATTTGAAACAAACTGGAACGGTGAAAAAGCTCGGTAAGTGGGTGCCTCACAAGCTGACCACAGATCAAAAAATTGTTTTGAAGTGTTGTCTTCTCTTTTTCTACACAACGGCGAACCGTTTCTCAACTGGATTGTGACGTGTGACAAGTGGGTTTTATATGACAACCAGCAACAACCCGCTCAGTGGCTGGACTGAGAAGAGGCTCTGAAGCCCTTCCCAAAGCCCCACTTGCACCCAATAAAAGGGTCATGGTCTCTGTTGGCGGTCTGCTGCTGGCCTGATCCACCGCAGCTTTCTGAATCCCGGTGAAACCACGACATCTGAGAAGTGTGCTCAGCAAATTGATGAGACGCACCGAAAACTGACAACTGCAGCCCGCCTGGTCAACAGAATGGCCCCGATCTTCTCTGTGACCACGCCTGACCACACTGCACACCAAGCACATCAAAAGGTGAACGAGCTGGGCTACAAAGTTTTGCCTCATCCACCACATTCACCTGACCTCTCACCAACCGACTACCACTTCTTCAAGCATCTTCATCCCTTTTTGCAGGGAAAATGCTTCCACAACCAGCAGGAGGCTTCGAAAACGCTTTCCCAGAGTTCATCGAATCCCCAAGCATGGATTTTTATGCTACCGGAAAAACAAAACGATTTCTCGTTGGCGAAAATGTGTTGACTGTAATGCTTCCTGTTTTGATTAATAAAGATGTGTTTGAGCCTAGTTATAATGATTTAAAATTCATGATCAGAAGCCGCAATTATGCACCATCTAATAGTTTTAATTTTTAAAGGAATCTCCATTCTATACATTCCCACCAACAGGACATGAGGGTTCCCTTTCCTCTACATCCTCACGGAAAGTTGTTATTTGTTCTCTTTTTGAATCTGACAGGTGTGAAATGATACTTCATTGTTGTTTTAATTTGCATCTCCCTAACAACTAATGATGCTCTGCATCTTTCTATCTGCTTGCTTGATATTTCTATATTTTCTTTGGTTGAGTGTCAGCAGTCTACTCAAATCTTTGGACCATTTAAAAACATTGGGTTTAAAAGAATTCTTTTTCTCTTCTTGATGTAAGTCCCTTATGAGCTGTAAGTTTGCAAATATTTTCTTCCAGTTTGTGAACTGCATTGTCGTTCTCTAAACAGTGTCTTCTGCTGTGTAGAGACATAACTTTTCCCTTATTCTTCATGCTTATAGCCTAAGGAATCTTTGCCTATCTCAAGGTCATACAGATTTTATCTTGTTTTCTTCTAGAAGCTTTACAGTTTTAGCTTGTATATTTAAGTTTATCATTCATTTCAAGTTATGTTTATGGTTTTAAGGATTAACACTTTAATATGAAAATCCATTTTTCCAGACTCACTCATCAAACAGAATATTCTTTCTTTATTGAATTATCTTGAGAATTCTATTCTGGGATCTCATATTCTGTTCCACTGACCTATATACCTATCTTTATGCTATACTGTTTTGATTACTTGAGCTTGATAGTAAATCTTGAAATCAGGCATTTAATATTTTTGTTGCTACTGAAAATACTATTTGTAAAATTTCAATTTCCAGTTATTAGTTGTTACTAAATAGAAACTCACGGAGAAGGCAATGGCAACCCACTCCAGTACTCCTGCCTGGAAAATCCCATGGATGGAGAAGCCTGGTAGGCTGCAGTCCATGGGGTTGCACAGAGTCAGACATAACTGAGCAACTTCACTTTCACTTTTCACTTTCATACAATGGAGAAGGAAATGGCAACCCTCTCCAGTGTTCTTGCCTGGAGAATCCCAGGGACGGCGGAGCCTGGTGGGTGCTGTCTATGGGGTCGCACAGAGTCGGACACGACTGAAGCGACTTAGCAGCAGCAGCAGCAGCAGCAGCAGCAGCAAACAGAAACTAAAATTTATTTCTGTATATTGATCTTATATCTCGTGATTGGGCTAAACACGCTCTATTTGCATTTTTGGTAGATTTTCCCTACACAGATGATCATGCTTTCTGTGAATAAAGACAGTTTTAGTTCCTTTCCTATCTATACATCTTTTATGTTGCTATTTTTTCTTACTGGACTACTAGCTACTCAGCAGAATGCTAAATGAAAGTAGTGACTGTTGAACTCTTGGCTTTGTTCTTGATCTCAGAGGAAAAGTTTTCATTCTTTCATCATTAAATTTGGTGTCTGTTGTAGGGTTTTCTTAGACGTACTTTACTTCTTCTATTCCTAGTTTGCTGAGAGTTTTATCATGAATTGATGTTGGATTCTTCTCTCTGCTTTATCTGCATCTACTGAGATGACCATATGTTTTTCTGTCACAGTCTAATACAGTAATTTCCAAATGTTAAAATGAAATTGCATTGTTGTAATAAACCACATTTGGGTTCTGCTCATTTTGGGTATTATCCTTTTTATATACCCAAGATTTAAGCTGTTAATTTTGTTGAGGATTTTTGTGTCTATATGATATTGGTCTGTAATTTCTTTCTTGTAATCCCTTTGGCTTTGCTGTCAGTAGTGTCATAAAATGCATAAGGAAGACTTTCTCCCTCTTCCATTTTCTGGGAAAGTTTTGATGGAATTGGTATTGTTTCTTCCTATGAAGAAATGATTTCTCTCACCCGTGATTCTAACTGGTCTGAGAGATTTTAGTGGGAAAGTTTTATATTTATTTATTTATTCCATCTTTCTTTTTATTTTTTATTCATCTCATTTCTTCCTTATTCCTTTTTTCTCTTTCCTCACCTTCTTTTGCATGGAGTCAATTTTGGTAATTTGTATATTCATAGAGGGTTAGATTGTTCTTGCCTGGAGAATCCCATGGACGGAGGAGCCTGGTAGGCTGCAGTCCATGGGGTCGCTGAGTCGGATACGACTGAGCAACTTCACTTTCACTTTTCACTTTCATGCACTGGAGAGGGAAATGGCAACCCACTCCAGTGTTCTTGCCTGGAAAATCCCAGGGACAGGGGAGCCTGGTGGGCTGCTGTCTATGGGGTCGCACAGTCGGACACGACTGAAGTGACTTAGCAGAGGGTTAGATATTTTACTAAGATATCCGAAATTTTTAGCAAAGAGCTAAATAGTAGGCTTTATTTTTGTATTTCTATTTCCCATAGGAAACTTCCTTATCCTCTTGCTATATAGTTTTAATTTTATGTATTTATTTCATATTGACTGGATGTGCTAGAGGCTTATCTTCCTCTAGGTTTATCAAAGAACTCGCTTTTACATTTATTTTTCTATTAATTTCTGACTTTAAATAAATACAAAAAGTGAAAGTGAAGTCGCTCAGTCATGTCCGACTCTTTGTGACTGTGACTCTTTGTGACTCTTTGTAGCCTACCAGGCTCCTCCCTCCATGGGATTCTCCAGGCAAGAGTACTGGAGTGGGGGTGCCACTTCCTTCTCCAGGGGATCTTCCCGACCCAGGGATAGAACCCTGGTCTCCTACATTCCAGGCAGACACTTTAACCTCTGAGCCACCATACCAGCTTCCCTCTATTTTCCTTGAAAAGCAGTCTATGGAGTAGTAAAAGCAGAGACATTACTTTGTCAACTAAGGTCCATCTAGTCAAGGCTATGGTTTTTCCTGTGGTCATGTATGGATGTGAGAGGTGGACTGTGAAGATGAAGAAGGCTGAGTGCTGAAGAATTGATGCTTTTGAACTGTGGTGTTGGAGAAGACTCTTGAGAATCCCTTGAACTGCAAGGAGATCCAACCAGTCCATTCTGAAGGAGATCAGCCCTGGGATTTCTTTAGAGGGACTGATGCTAAAGCTAAAACTCTAGTACTTTGGCCACCTCATGCGAAGAGTTGACTCACTGGAAAAGACTTTGATGCTGGGAGGGATTGGGAGCAGGAGGAGAAGGGGACGACAGAGGATGAGATGGCTGGATGGCATCACTGACTTGATGGGTGTGAGTCTGAGTGAACTGTGGGAGATGGTGATGGACAGGGAGGCCTGGCGTGCTGCGATTCATGGGGTCGCAAAGAGTCAGACACAACTGAGTGACTGAATTACTGAACTACTACTACTCTGGAGCCAGACTGTCTGGGTTCCTGTGCTGGCTGTCACTTAACAGTGGCAGGATTCGGAGCCAGCTAAACTTTCCCGCCTTAGTTCTTTCATCTGAAAAGTGGGCACATGAATAGCATTTACTTTTGCTGTGATGCTTAAATGAATGCATGCAAAGTGCTTCAGGCAGTTCAGCCCACAGCCTGTGCTACTCGGTACTGCGATTTCCTTTTTATCATCTGCGTTGCTCTTTAATTTCTTAAGCTGAACTCTCAGTTCATTTGTCGTCAGCCTTTCATGTTTAATCAGAGGGACATGCAAAACCATAAACTTCTCTTCACAGTACAATTTTGGCACAATTCCCTAAGTTTTTATATTAATTTTCGCATTATTTTTACTTTGTGATTTTACTCTTGGCTTTTCTTTTCACACAGTTAAAGGAAAGTATTGAACAATTCTGATGTGATTAGATGACTGTGTTTAATCAAGTTCTGTCTGTATTTCTAACGGTCTTTTCTTTGTGTATTTGACGTAACATTAACTGTTTCACGAATACTGACCATGTTCATTTTCTCAGTATCAATTATTTTCTGATCTGTTTGCCCTGAAGTGAATTTTGTCTGGTTTTCATATAACTTTCTTTTTATTTGCAGTTACCTTTGTCCTGCTTTGTAATGTTAGCCATTTTTATTACCTTCTGTTGGGCTTACATGAAAGTGGCATTGTTGGAATCTCACAAAGACTACAGATTATTGGTATTCACACTTCCTGAAGCTATACTATACGTGATTCTTCTTTGACACCCACTAACCCTTTGACAGGAGAAGGAAATGGCAACCCACTCCAGTGTTCTTGCCTGGAGAATCCCAGGGACGGGGGAGCCTGGTGGGCTGCCGTCTCTGGGATCGCACAGAGTCGGACACAACTGAATCGACTTAGCAGCAGCAGCAGCAGAACCCTTTGACATATCCTCCCCCAAAAGATCACAGATAATTTGTCTCTTGGTGGAAGAAGGAGAACTCTAGGGTATTTCTTAGTCATTAATTCAACAATTGGATTTACAAATGAATACATGTGTCTTATACATAATATTACATATAATACATATAAAAGCAGACATGATTAAAGCAGCATTACCCCTAATCCCCAGTGGGGCAGGCCTAGGCAATTTATGACACAGACTTTAAGGGCTTATATGAAAAGAGGAAATGAAGTGTTCTTGGAGGAAGGCACCATACTTCTCCCTTTGCAACAACCTCATACAGAGCTGAGTCATGTAGCTAGAAACCCTCATGCATTCCTACTGGGATGCTGCATCACTGTTGAGCTTTTTAAGTATTTTTTATCTATTTTAAATTCTTTGATTTTAGTAGGATTTTGCTCCTTTTTACATGTATTGTTATCACTGGGCTATCTGGTCTCTTTTATCTTATTTAATGTTATTTTAAAAACTTTTATGTCAGGTTTTTGGGTTTAGCTTTTGTTACACTTATCACAGTCCGTTTGTATAACTTTGGGATTTTAGAAGACATGCTGTGCTGTGCTTAGTTGCTCAGTGCTGTTTGACTCTTTGCAACCTCATGGACTGTAGCCCGCCAAGCTCTTCTGTCCATGAGGATTCTCAAGGAAAGAATACTGGAGTGGGTTGCCAGGCCCTCCTCCAGGGGATCTTTTGAACCCAGGGATCGAACCTAGTCTCCCATACTGCAGGTGGATGCTTTACTGTCTGACCACCAGAGAAGTCCAAGACACACTAAGATTTAACTTGACCATGGTTACCATTGAGATTCTCGAAACCATTCTACAATACAGTGCATTTCTCTAATATGGTGAAGAGCCAAACCACACGTTGAGACCACCTCCTATTTAAAATGGGCTTCCCAGGAGGCTTGGTGAAGAATCTGCCTGCCAATGCAGGAGATCCGAGTTTAATTCCTGGGTTGTGAAGATCCCCTGGAAAAGGGAATGGCAATTCACTCCAGTATTTTTGCTTGGGAGATCCCATGGATAGAGGAGCCTGGTGGGCTACAGTCCATGGGACTACAAAGAGTTGGACATGGCTGAGCAACTAAGCACATACCTATTTACGATAAATATTTGGTACACTTTTATTTATATTTTTGGTATACTTTTAATTCCTCCTCTTTTTTTTGTTGTTGATACTACAGTCTAGGGCTTTAGATTCAGATAGATACTATCTTTTCTTTTTTTTTTTTTACAAAACATTTAAAATTTCTCTTTGCCTTTACAATGCTTTATAACTAGAAAGTAAAAGTCACTCAGTTGTGTCCAACTCTTTGTGATCCAGTGGACTATACAGTCCATGGAATTCTCCAGGCCTGAATACTGGAGTGGGTAGCCTATCCCTTCTCCAGGGGCTCTTCCCAACCCAGGGATCAAACCCAGGTCTCCCACACTGCAGGTGGATTCTTTACCAGCTGAGCCACAACGGAAGCCCTTATAACTAGAAACACAACAACCATTTCTATTTTAACTATTTCAGCATTCATCACTAGTCTACATTATAGCTTCCTTATTTTTTTAATGCAATAAAATATACATAACATAAAATTTAGACCTTAACCATGTTTAAGGCTATAGTTTTAGCATACTAAGCACATTCTTGTTATCGTCCAATTCTTGCCAACATCAATGTTCAGGACTTTTTCACTGTCCCCAACTGAGACTGTATTCATTAAACAATAACTCCTGATCCTCTGCTTCCCCAGACCCTGGCCATCACCATTCTCTGTTTCTATGTATTTGCTGCTTTAGGCACCTCGTGTAAGTGGAACTATGCAATAATCTGTCCTTTTATCTCATTGAGCAGTGCCTTAAGGGTTTATCTGTGTTGAAGTATGTGTTACATTTGGAAAACTAAGCAGTGGCCACAAGACTGGAAAAGGTAAGTTTTCATTTCAATCTCAAAGAAAGGCAATGCCAAAGAATGCTCAAAGTACCACACAATTGTACTCATCTCACACGCTAGCAAATTAATGCTCAAAATTCTCCAAGCCAGGCTTCAACAGTACATGAACCATGAACTTTCAGATGTTCAAGCTGGATTTAAAAAAGGCAGAGGAACCAGAGATCAAATTGCCAACAACCATTAGATCATCAAAAAAGTGAGAGAGTTCCAAAAAAACATCTATTTCTGCTTTATTGACTATGCCAAAGCCTTTGACTCTGTGGATAACACCAAACTGTGGAAAATTCTAAAAGAGATGAGAATACCAGACCACCTGACCTGCCTCTTGAGAAACCTATGTGCAGGTCAGAAAGCAACAGTCAGAACTGGACATGGAACAACAGACTAGTTTCAAATAGGGAAAGGAGTAGATCAAGGCTGTATATTGTCACCCTGCTTATTTAACTTATATGCAGAGTACATCATGCAAAATGCCAGGCTGGATGAAGCACAAGCTGGAATCAAGATTGCCAGGAGAAATATCAATAACCTCAGATATGCAGATGACACCACCTTTATGGCAGAAAGCAAAGAAGAACTAAAGAGCTTCCTGATGAAAGTGAAAGAGGAGAGTGAAAAAGCTGGCTTAAAACAACATACAGAAAACAAAGATCATGGCATCTGGCATCACTTCATGGGAAATAGATGGGGAAACAGTGGAAACTGTAACAGACTTGATTTTGGGGGGCTCCAAAATCACTGCAGATGGTGACTGCAGCCATGAAATTAAAAGACGCTTGCTCCTTGGAAGAAAAGTTATGACTAACCTAGATAGCATATTCAAAAGCAGAGACATTATGTTGCCAACAAAGGTCTGTCTGGTCAAAGCTATGGTTTTTCCAGTTGTTTTGTATGGATGTGAGAGTTGGACTATAAGGAAAGCTGAGAGCGGAAGAACTGATGCTTTTGAACTATGTTGTTGGAGAAGACTCTTGAGAGTCCCTTGGACTGCAAGGGGATACAACCAGTCCATTCTAAAGGAAATCAGTCCTAAATATTCATTGGAAGGACTGATGCTGAAGCTGAAGCTCCAACACTTTGGCCACCTGATGTGAAGAGCTGACTCATTTGAAAAGACCCTGATGCTGGGAAAGACTGAAGGCAGGAGGAGAAGGGGACGAGCGAGAGAGGATGAGATGGTTGGATGGCATCACTGACTCGATGGACATGAGTTTGGGTAAACTCTGGGAGTTGGTGATAGACAGGGAGGCCTGTCGTGCTGCAATTCATGGGGTCACAAAGAGTGGGACACGACTGAGCGACTGTACTGAACTGAGCATGTGTTAGGATTCCCTTGTTCTCAAGGCCAAATAGTACTCTACTGTGTGAATAGACTATGTTTTTTTTTTTCATTCATCCTTCCGTGGACACTTGTATTGCTTCTACCTTTGGCTGCTGTGGGTAATGCTACTATAAACACCAGTACGCAAATATCTGTTTAAGACCCTGCTGCCTCTTCTTTTGGGTATGTGCCCAGAAGCAGAATGGCTGGATATATGGTAATTCCATTTTGAACTGCTTGCAGAATCACTACATACTATGGATTTCTTATTTTTGAACTCAGTTTTGCTTTATTTCTTGACTTCATAAGAAGGATTGATGAAGAGTCTATTTTTTACATTTTTTTTGACTTTGTTTTTGATGTGAACCATTTTTTAAAGTGTTTATCACATTTGTTACAATATTGATTCAGTTTTATCTTCTGGCTTTTTGGCTGTGAGTTTTCAGACCAGGGATCAAACAGGCACCTCTTGCATTGGAAGATGAAGTCTTAATCACTGAAGGGCCAGGGAAGTCCCCAGGAGTTTATTTTTGATGAATATTTTTCTGTTGCCTCTCTAAACAGACTCTCTGGTATAAAATTCCTCAGTTGCATGCTTTCTCCAGGAAACCCAGCACATTTTTTTTTGCTGTCCTCATGTGCTCAGTGCATAGATGAAAAGGCTGACTTCTCTGTCATTGTTTTTTGTTTAAATAACTTTTTTCTGTTTTGGCTGCTTATAACATTTTTAAGTTTCTTTGTAGAAAAAGAAAAGAAAAAAAAATTTCCATTTTGTGGGGGTCTCTGCCTACAACAGGGTGAATTTAATTTCTAGATATTTCACTAGAGGAAAATTCTTTGTTTACTTAATATTACTTTGTTCGCATTTTTCTAATTTCTTCTTGAGAAGCATCAATGAATTATGTCTTCACGCGCATCCTCTGTTCTCCTGAAATACAATCCTTTTCACACTCTCACTTTTTCACCTGGGTCAGAAGTTGACAAGTCGCGTCCTATTTTTAAATGGCTGGGAAGCTAATAATGGTTTTTCCATTTTTAAAGGGGGGCAAACATGCAAAACAACACAAAAGAATGACTGTAGGGCTCACAAAGCGAAAATATTTACATCCGGCCCTTCGCATAGGAAGTATGCCGACCTTGGATTCTCGCCTTTGGAGAGCGACTCAGGTTTACCCCCAGCATCTCTGCGTCTGCTTTTTTCTTGGTACTACTGCCGTCCTGAGTTCTCCACCACTGGCTCCAGGGACGGTTTTAATTTTGCTATTACCGGTTCGTGGGCTCTGCCATCTCCTTTATGGCTTCGTTTCAGCTCCTCTAGCTGTCTTTACCTCTCTACCGCTCTTCTTTCCTTGGCTTTCGTTCCAGAATCACAGAGCATTTGACTTGTCAGAATTCCTGAAATAACATTTCTGCTCTCTTCCGCTGCCTCTTTTCTCAGGACTTGCTCACAGGGCTCCAAGACGTTCTCTGCCCAGGGAGCCCCCTTCTGGATGGCTGCGCATGCCAGGACCTGGCCGGCCCAGTGCTCGGCGACAGTCTTCGCACTGCCCTCGATTCCGACTGCCCACGTGGCAGCCAGGTGTGCACCCTGCATGCATCACCTAGGGCACGTTTAGGCTTCTAGCTCACACTAGCCCAGTTCCCAGCTTCTGACCGTCCCTGAGAGCGGCAGTCAGAAAAGCACTGTCCGTGGCCTATACGGCTAGCTAGCTAGGAGTGGTTTTTCTACTGTTTTTAAAGGATTGTAAAACCACCAACCAACCAAAAACAAACAGCCAAGAAATTAGCAAGAACAGACAGAACATGCAGAATAAGATGGAAACCCTTTGTGGTCCACGAAGCTTCAAATATTAATATTTCTTATATGGTCATTTATCAGGAAAGCTGCATGTCCGTCAACAGATTACTGGATAAAGAAGATGTGGGATATATATATACATATAGTTGACTCATTGGAAAAGACCGATGCTGGGAGGGATTGGGGGCAGGAGAAGGGGACGACAGAGGATGAGATGGCTGGATAGCATCACTGACTTGATGGATGCAAGTCTGAGAGAACTCCGGGAGTTGGTGATGGACAGAGAGGCCTGGCGTGCTGTGATTCATGGGGTCACAGAGAGTCGGATATGACTGAGCGACTGAACTGAGCTAACTGAAATATATATAAATATATATATATATGTGTGTGTGTGTGTGTGTGTGTGTGTGTGTCTGTGTGGACCACTACTTATCATAAAAAAGAATGAAATTTTGCCATTTGCAGCAACATGGATAGAATTGGAGGGCATTATGCTAACGAAGTGAAATATGGCAGACAGAGAAAAATGAATACCGTAATTATCGCTTATATGTGGGATTTAAAAAATACAACAAACCAGTGACTATAACAAAAAAGAATCAGGCACACAGATACAGAGAACAAACTAGTGGTTATAAGTTGTGGGAGGTGCAATATACAGGTAGAAGACTGGGAAGTATAAACCACTGGGTGTAAGACATATTTTGGGCTCAAGGACATATTTTGAAACATAGCATACAGTTATTTTGTTAATAACTATAAATTAGTATAGCCTTTAAAAATTGCATTAAAATTTTTAAAATAAATGAAAGTTGTGACTATCGCGCTAGAGCTCATGCCTCTTTTCTACCTCACGCCTGGCTCTTTGAACTGACGCAATCCATCCCAAACCTACAAACCATGCCACCAGCATCCTTCCCATCTGAGCTACTGTACGTGGGGTTTATGCATTGAGGCTTTATCTAAGAAGAAGTGACCAACGTACCCTAATTCCTGACAACTTGGTTTTGTAAGAGGCAGCTTCCACCTGGAGACAGAAGGATGTGGATGCAGGGGCAGCTGTATCAGAGAGTGGGAGGCACCAGGCACCTCACAGATTGGCACTTATGAGTTGGAGGATGGTTGTCTTATATTCAGGTTATTATGAACCTTGGATATTTCTGTTAAGGGTCAGCAATGGGGTACAAAACCTGTCTTCTTATTTCTCACTTTTTCTTTTCTTTTGATAAAAAGGATTCAATTGCAAAAACATGTTGAAAACTCACTAAGCGAAGGCTTAAGACAAGAGGCCATCAGGACGCTCTATTAACACATTAAGTCAAAAGGCATATCACTAGTGTTACCTGTAATCGTGGACTACCTTCCTGGCCGCCTCCAGTTGTTCGTTGCTTACAGAATGTTCCTGGGATCAGTTACAGTGAAGAAATGTTTGGCTCGTCCAATGAAAGTGCTTTGATCCCATCGAGGTTCCTTGATGTTAATGTTTGGTGGAAGTTCTCCAGACATCTTCCTGGACTGGAGAGGATCAGAAAGACAAGCTGATTTAAGATTTGTAATGTTACCATACATTTGGAAACTTTGTAATTACACTAAAGAGTTAGGGACACTGCAGTTTACAAAAATAACTTTGTAATAAATGGCAGAGAGACAATTTACAGTCCAAACCTAAATTTGTTTGCAAATCTTAGTTGATCCTAAACAAATTTCAATAATTTCCCACACAGCTGTTCTTAAAAGGACACAGTATTTCATCATCCCTTACTTTTGAAAACCTATTTTTTAGAAAAAAATTAAATTATGAAAAGTCAGAAATAACATCAACAGTAATAGGCACTGAAGCTTGAAATTCCTTTTCTGGGTGAAAGAACCAATGTCAAACGACTGCTGCACTCTGGTTTACTAAATCTGTTATTCCTACAAGTAGAAGTGACTATGCAAAAAAGGGTCACATGCTAAATATTCTGCAGTTAAAAACAGATTCAGATTCACTCAGCCTTATTTAGCATAAAAACCACCAATCAAAAATGAAAAATTATGCTCTTCAATCTAACAGGGTCATAATGGGAAAAACACATTTTGCCAACCCCATGAATGGTGATTGCAGCCATGAAATTAAAAGACGCTTACTCCTTGGAAGAAAAGTTATGACCAACCTAGAGAGCATATTCAAAAGCAGAGACATTACTTTGCCAACAAAGGTCCGTCTAGTCAAGGCTATGGTTTTTCCAGTAGTCATGTATGGATGTGAGAGTTGGACTGTGAAGAAGGCTGAGTGCCGAGGAATTGATGCTTTTGAACTGTGGTGTTGGAGAAGACTCTTGAGAGTCCCTTGGACTGCAAGGAGATTCAAGCAGTCCATTCTGAAGGAGATCAGCCCTGGGATTTCTTTGGAAGGAATGATGCTGAAGCTGAAACTCCAGTACTTTGGCCACCTCATGCGAAAATTTGACTCACTGGAAAAGACTTTGATGCTGGGAGGGATTGGGGGCAGGAGAAGAAGGGGACGACAGAGGATGAGATGGCTGGATGGCAACACTGACTGGATGGACGCAAGTCTGAGTGAACTCTGGGAGTTGGTGATGGACAGGGAGGCCTGGCGTGCTGCGATTCATGGGGTCGCAAAGAGTTGGACACGACTGAGCAACTGAACTGAGCTAAACTGATGGCACTAAATATTCATTTGGGGTCTTTAGCAACACCTTCAACATTTATGTTATTTTCAGTTTTTCACTATGAAAAGTAATACTGTATCACTGTCTACTAATTTCTTCCCTCTAGACAGTGACTTCCTTAAACTATTATCTCTCTGTATGATATTAGAAGGTCGAAGGATTTGATCACTATTATGGCTTCAAACCACTGCTTTCTCATACTGGTTTCCTCTTCTTACATTTCTAATATTGGTTCTTCTAGTAGCCTTCTTTTCCAGGTCATTTTTTCATTAAGTTATTTTTCAGTGCTTCACTAGGTTGTAGGTGTTTTAAGATGTCAGTGCCTGTTTATTAGAATCTCAAATTAACATGTATCATGGCCCACTGGATCAAAATCAAGCATGTTAGGCCCGCAGATGTGAGGAATGTAGCCACTGAGCTAAACTGATGGCACTAAATATTCATTTGGGGTCTTTAGCAACACCTTCAACATTTATGTTATTTTCAGTTTTTCACTATGAAAAGTAATACTGTATCACTGTCACTAATTTCTTCCCTCTAGACAGTGACTTCCTTAAACTATTATCTCTCTGTATGATATTAGAAGGTCGAAGGATTTGATCACTATTATGGCTTCAAACCACTGCTTTCTCATACTGGTTTCCTCTTCTTACATTTCTAATATTGGTTCTTCTAGTAGCCTTCTTTTCCAGGTCATTTTTTCATTAAGTTATTTTTCAGTGCTTCACTAGGTTGTAGGTGTTTTAAGATGTCAGTGCCTGTTTATTAGAATCTCAAATTAACATGTATCATGGCCCACTGGATCAAAATCAAGCATGTTAGGCCCGCAGATGTGAGGAATGTAGCCTATGTGAAATAGTGGGTCAGGGAGAGTGAGAAAGTAGAAAGTTAGCCCCATTACTCTTAAAGCAGGCTGAGATGACAAACAGACAGAGTCAGCCGTGAAGCTAACGGGAAACTGCATTTCTCCCAGGGACTTCCCTGGTGGCTCAGACAGTAAAGAATCTGCCTGCAACGTGGGAGACTCAGATTTGACCCCTGGGTTGGGAAGGTCCCCTGGAGAAGGGAATGTCAACCCACTCCAGTACTCCTGCCTGGAATCTCCTGAACAGAGGAGCCTGGTGGGCTACAGTCCATGGGGTTGCTAAGAATCAGACATGCCTGAGCAACTAACACTTCCTTTCATATTTCTCTGAAACTCATAATGCAGCTAAAAGGTGTCATCACGACCCCATTTTTTGGGTGACCCTGCTTTCTTATCTCACTTGTGGATAAGAAACCTTGTTCTCCATAATCGCCGACTGTCAGAAACTTTGTTGTTTGAGAAACCAATATTCTAAGTCTTTCTTAACTTTGCTGTTCCCAAAGAAACAAGGTCACGGGGCTACTTCATAGTCCAGAGCCTGACAGCCAGCCCTGCTTTGCCGCTGCTGCTAAATCACTTCAGTCATGTCCGACTCTGTGTGACCCCACAGACGGCAGCCTGCCAGGCTCCCCCATCCCTGGGATTTTCCAGGCAAGAACACTGGAGTGGGTTGCCATTTCCTTCTCCACTGCAGGAAAGTGAAAACTGAAAGTGAAGTTGCTCAGTCATGTCCAACTCAGCGACGCCATGGACTGCAGCCCACCAGGCTCCTCTGTCCATGGGATTCTCCAGGCAAGAATACTGGAGTGGGGTGCCATTGTCTTCTCCAAGCCCTGCTCTGAGTCAATCATAATATTGCTTCATTAAGCTTCCCTAAATTCCACCATCCTCCAAGATGCTCTGAAAGACCTATCTCTTCCTTTGTTGTTGAGAGAGCCCCAGCTCCTCCACTGCTATTTCTCTCACTGAAATACACGTGACTTAATTTAACTAAGGTTTGTCCCTGCTAGTTTTTAGCCAGTTCTGCTACGATAAAAGAAGTGTCTAAATTTCAAATTAGGGCATCGTTAAGTCATGCATATCAAGTCTGACCACCATCCTCCAAGATGCTCTGAAAGACCTATCTCTTCCTTTGTTGTTGAGAGAGCCCCAGCTCTTCCACTGCTATTTCTCTCACTGAAATACACGTGACTTAATTTAACTAAGGTTTGTCCCTGCTAGTTTTTAGCCAGTTCTGCTACGATAAAAGAAGTGTCTAAATTTCAAATTAGGGCATCGTTAAGTCATGCATATCAAGTCTGGAGATACGAGGAAACACTTCAAAGAGCTGGGTCACTGTATGAAGAAATCTCTAAATTTCAAATGAGACTATATAAGATATATTATCTATAAAACATATAAAAAGTAAAACAGAAACTCCAATTCATGCCCAGGAAAATAGGTATCAGACTTGTGTGCAGGGACTTAGGGCTCTGCTGAGGGACTTTAGTGACCTCTAGGAGAGTGGAGTGCTGCACTCAATATGCTGGCAAGTTTGGAAAACTCAGCAGTGGCCACAGGATTGGAAAAGGTCAGTTTTCATTCCAATCCCAAAGAAAGGCAATGCAAAAGAATTTTCAAGCTACTGCACAATTGCACTCATCTCACATGCTAGCAAAGTAATGTTCAAAATTCTCCAAGCCAGGCTTCAGCACTATGTGAACCGTGAACTTCTAGATGTTCAAGCTGGACTTTAAAAAGGCAAAGGAACCAGAGACCAAACTGAAAACATCCATTAGATCATCAAAAAAGCAAGAGAGTTCCAGAAGAACATTTACTTCTGCTTTATTGACTATGCCAAAGCCTTTGACTCTGTGGATAACAACAAACTGTGGAAAATTCTTCAAGAGATGGAAATACTAGACCATCTTACCTGGCTCCTGGAAAATCTGTATGCAGGCCAAGAAGCAACAGTTAGAACTGGACATGGAAAAACAGACTGGTTCCAAATAGGGAAAGGAGTATGTCAAGGCTGTATATTGTCACCCTGCTTATTTAACTTATATGCAGAGTACATCATGCAAAACGCTGGGCTGGATGAAGCACGAGCTGGAATCAAGATTGCTGGGAGAAATATCAATAACCTCAGATATGCAGATGACACTACCCTTACGGCAGAAAGTGAAGAAGAACTAAAAGCTTCTTGATGAAAGTGAAAGAGGAGAGTGAAAAAGTTGGCTTAAAGCTCAACATTCAGAAAACTAAGATCATAGCATCTGGTCCTATCATTTCATGCCAAATAGCTGGGGAAACAATGGAAATACCGACAGGCTTTATTTTCTTGGGCTCCCAAATCACTGCAGATGGTGACTGCAGCCATGAAATTAAAAGATACTTGATCCTTGGCAGAAAAGTTATTATCAACTGAGAGAGCAGGTTAAAAAGTAGAGACATTACGTTGCCAACAAAGGTCTGTCTAGTCAAAGCTATGGTTTTTCCAGTAGTTATGTATGGATGTGAGAGTTGGACTATAAAGAAAAAGCTGAGCACCGAAGAATTGATGCTTTTAAACTGTGGTGTTGGAGAAGATTCTTGAAAGTCCCTTGGACTGCAAGAGGATCCAATCAGTCCATCCTAAAGGAAATCAGTCCTAAATATTCATTGGAAGGACTGATGCTGAAGCTGTAACTCCAATACTTTGGTCACTTGATGCAAAGAACTGACTCACTGGAGAAGACCCTGATGCTGGGAAAGACTGAGGGCAGGAGGAGAAGGGGATGACAGAGGATGAGATGGTTGGATGGCATCACCGACTCAATGGACATGGGTTTGAGTAAACTCCAAGAGCTGGTGATGGACAGGGAGGCCTGGCGTGCTGCAGTCAATGAGGTTGCAAAGAGTCAGACACGCCTGACCGACTGGACTGAACTGGGGGAGTGGAGGGGATTCACGCTCAACCACAGCAGCTCTGCTGTCATCTGCCTTCTGCAGCTGTGCTTTATGGCAACAGTCTTTTAAAGAGAGGGTTCTACTGCTTGGGGGGAAGAAAAGCAAAACAGAAAAAAGTTGAAAATCACTATAGGAGACAATAAAATGAAAATCTATGAGGTAACTAATAAAGGTACAGAAGGTCTCAAGCTGTTTTTCACTCCAAGTTCCTAAGGCAGCCCTGGAGTCCATCTGATGAGTGCTTCTTAAACTAAGTGTGATGAAAGACCTGCTTTGTTTGTTCTCATTTCCAATCCCTGTCATAAACCAATACTTTCATAAACTAGATTAAAAATAAACTTTGAAAAAGGTTGGACACAAAAAAGTCCCAAGTTTTTATCATTGATCAGAAGATATTAATAGAACTCTAACGTGTTTTTATGAAAGTTTCTCAGCACTTCCAACTTCTGTCCTTTTTCCAGTATGGATCTATAACACACAGTTCACACTGGCCTTGTCTCAGGATCATAATTTGAATTTCTACTTATGCATACAGGTCACAGTTTGTTTCTATACTTATACTTTCTATGCTGCAATAATTACACCAGCTAACCTGGTCAAACTCACTCCTATTTCTGAATGGACCATTATAATGCATAGATCCTATACTCTCTACTGCAGTCGGTCACAGATGAAATACAGATGAAATTCTTGCCAAGACAAGACTTACAGGTTTCTTCTTTCTTTAAAGTCTAGAAAATGTTGCTACCTTTAGTGTTCACTGACTGGGCATCCACCATGTGACAGATTCTTGGGCTAAATCAGTGAACAAAGACAAAAATTCCTGCCTTGGTGGAGCTGATGTTGGATGGTGGGAAAGAAGGGGAGCCAGACAATAAAAACACAAAAGGTAAACAAGTATCAAATATCTAAAAAGGTAATAGGTGGTCTGGGGGAAAGTCAGAAGAGGAACCATCATGAGGAGTGTGTTTCTAACCAGGGAAGTCAGGGCAGGCCCCACTGAGAAAATAACAATGGAGAAAGATGGGAGAGAAGAGATGAACTGAAGCGTGCGGGCACTGGGGGAACGGCATTCCGGGGAGAAGGAACAGACATGCCAAAGGCCCTGAGGCAGATGTCTTCAAAGAACGGCAAGAAGGTGTGCAGCTGGGCTGGAGAGAGGAAGAGGGAGACAGGAGCTGAGGGGTCTGAGAGGCAGGGGGAGGGGGTTGAGCTGGAATAGGATGGTTTGGTGCCTTGTGGCCACTGTGAGGCCTCTACATTTTACCCTGAGGGAAATGGGAGTCACTGGTGGGTTCCAGAGTACTAAAATGATCTGACTTGAAATTTAAAAGGACCTCTCTAGCTGCTGTGTGGAGAATGCAGTGGGGTGAAGAGAGCAGATGTAGGAAGCGTCACTGTGAGGCTCCTGAGGCATCCAGAGGAGGGCTGATGGTGGAGGAGGTGGCAGCAGGGAGCTGTCAAGAAGCGCGGATGTTCTGGATATGCTGTCAGTGGAGCCAATGGGATTTCCTGACAACTTGGACAGGGAGTGGGAATAAAGAGGCATGACTCGTAAGGTAATCTGGATGGAAGAGGAGCAGATGTTAGGGAGAAAACAGCAAGTTCAGCTTTGGATGTGTGACGTTTGTAAGGCCAAGGGGCCTTCTAAGTGGAGATGTCCAGGAGGCAGTTGAAAATGAGAGTCTGGAGCTCAGAGGAAAGGTTTTGTCTGCAGATATTCATCTGGGAGCTATAAACACAGAGACTGTGGAAACTCACGCAATGGGAGGAGATCCACAGGGAAGTGAATGCAAAAAGAGAAGGAATCCAAGGCCTCAGATGTTACTGCTAAGTCACTTCAGTCGTGTCCAACTCTGTGTGACCCCATAGACAGAAGCCCACCAGGCTCCCTGTCCCTGGGATTCTCCAGGCAAGAACACTGGAGTGGGCTGCCATTGCCTTCTCCAATGCATGAAAGTGAGAAGTGAAAGTGAAGTCGCTGAGTCGTGTCCGACTCTTCGCGGACCTCAGGGACTCCAGCTACCAGGCTCCTCCGTCCATGGGATTTTCCAGGCAAGAGCACTGGAGTGGGGTGCCACTGCCTCAGATGCTAAGAGGTTGGGAAAGACTAAGTTACAGGAGAAGAGGCTGCAACAGAGTGACAGGGGAAGGAACTCAGCAGAGTGCCGTCCCGGAGGACAGGGGAAGGGAGTCTACCGGTCGTCTCGCTGCCCAAAAGGAAGATCCCCCCGTCTGTTTCCACCCTGGGCCAGTGAGGAGGTGGAGATAAGTCCCAAAGGGTCATCAGGGGAGTGAGAACACTGCAAGATGGTTATCTTGACAAATTCTAAAAATGGGGAGCAAGGGTGCTGGCGAGCAGGGAGTGGAAACGCAGCCCCTCCCCGGGCACTATTACTCCTGCAAAGCCACCAGTACAGACTGGTGGTTCCTAACCAGCAGAACACGCTGACCTCACCTGAAGAGCTTCTGCAAAAGACAAACACTATCAGCCTTCTAGAGACTCGGATCCAGGAGGTCTAGCACAAGGCCCGGCACGTGCTTCCGCAGGCGCTTTGAGCCTGGGCCTCCGGCTCTCCAGGCACCAGGCTGCGACTCTGCGTGAGGCTGGGAGCTGTGTGCCCCACGTCCTTCTCTGCTCCGCCATGTCTTCTCACAGCCCTGAGCGGGCTGCCGCGCTCCCCCATGGGTATCTGACACTGCTGTCTTCTCATACAATTGGGTGCCAAGTCACCCTTCTTCCCTGGAAAGTCTAATTCTCACTGTCACTATTTCCCCTCTACAGTTAATATAGACAACAGCAGCAACAACAAAAAGTTAATATAATTTTCAGAGAATTCTCGTTCTTAATGACAAATCAACCTCTTAATTTGCTAAATATGGGGCAAACTTAAGGTCACGTTATTGAAAACATGATCTGGTTTTATAACACGGTACTTCATAAAAGATGTTCTAATTGGATAAGAGCTAGAGAGGTTCTTAAACATGATGCCCTCAATGGGCCCATCAAACAGGAAACAGAGGCACAGAGGGGGAAATGACTGCCCAGGGTGTGCCCTTGGTGCTGGCCACTGAAGGAAGTGGGCCAAGACCCAAAGCTGGACTGGACTCTCAGGTGCCGGTCAGCCAGTCCCTTCTTTCTTCTCTATTACTCTTTCTGCTATCCCCCCTGCCCCTCAAATCACAGCAATTAATGTCTGCACAGACCTGGTGTCTGTAAGGCCCTTCTTTCTCCCCTTAAATAAAAACAGGTCTGCTCAGACCATGAGGCTCCGAGTATTCCTAACCCCATGGTGCCTCCACAGTACACATGAGAAGAGTGTATTGCTGTGGAGGCCTCACAAGTCTCTTTTAAGTTGAAGTATAGTTGATTTACAATGTTGCATTAGTTCCTGGTGTACAGCAAAGTGACTCAGATATGTATAACATATGTAAGTATCTGTATGTATATTCTTTTTCAGATTCCTTCCCATATAGATTCTTATAAGATACTGAATACGGTTCCCTGTGCTGTATAGTAAAGATCTTGTTGTTTATTTTCTATATAGTAGTGTATACAAAGTCCCTTCTTTAACAGGCAAAGGAAAAAGAGACTGATAGGGAAAGGAACTCCAACAGCTTTGGAGTTTCTATTACATAAAGGGACAGGGCTGTGCGCCTGCCTGAGAGTTCAAGCCCCTTCTGTGTGCCAGTGGAAGAATACTCTGTGTCAGTTTCCACAACACTGTGCTTGAGGCATATTATGCACAACTCACAGGGGAGGAAAGTAAGATTCTCAGAAGTCACTCACAGCTATCCAGCAAGGGAGGAAGCAGGCTTATCATCAGACGCCAGGCCTAGCCTGCCAAAAGCCCACGCTGAAAGCTCATACCACCCACTCTGTATAGACTGTGGCAGGCAGCACCACGGCCCCCCAGAGATGCCCACCCCCCAGCCTCCAGACTCTGACTATGTTACTTTATGTGGCGAAGGGACTTTGCTGGTGTAATTCAGTGAAAGCTCTTGAGACTGGGAAACTCCCTTGGATGATTCAGGTGGGCCTGATTACAACAAGGGTCCTTGTGAGAGAAAGAGGGAGGTAGGAGAGGAGAGTCAGAGAGGCGGATGCGACAAGGGATGAGCAGAGCTTGGTGTGAGGCAGGGCCAGGAGACCAGCGAGCAGCATGGCCTCTGGAAGCTGCCATGAGCAGGGGCAGAGAGTCTCCCTTGGAGCCTCCAGAGGCAATGCAGAACCAGTCTAGGCTTCTGACCTCCAGAAAGATAAGCTCATACATGGTTGGTTTAGGGTAAGATTTAGTTGTGTTAAGGTACTACATTTGTAGCAACATGCTAAGTAGCATTAGGCTACTAATATAGCACTCTTTTTACTACTTAAAAGGATGTGATTTTATAAATAAGTTCACTTAGAAAAAAACTTACGGTCACTAAAAGGGAAAGGTGGGGGTGGGGGGAGGGATAAATTAGGAATTTGTGAGTAATAGCTACACATTATATAAAATACATCCCAGTGGCTCAGCAGGAAAGAATCTGCCTGCAATGCAGGAGATGCAGGACACTTGGGTTTGATTGGTTGGGAAGATCCCCTGGAGGCGGGCATGGCAACCCACTCCAGTATTCTTGCCTGGAGAATCCCATGGGCAGAGGAGCCTGGCAGGCTGTAGTCTATAGTGTCACTAAGAGGTGGACACGACTGAAGCATCTGAGCACACACACACGCACGCATATAAAACAGCCACATGACAAGGACCTATTGTGTATATATGTATGTATATGTATTTGTGTGTGTACATATACTTGAATAGTTTTGTTGTATACCTGAAACTAACACAACACTGTACATCAACTAAACTTCAGGAAGAGCAAATAAAAGGATTTTAATACAACTCTGCACTGGTGAAAGACATACCCACTAAACTTGAGAGACCGCCCCTGCCCCCACCAATTTCAAAACCATAAAGGCTAATCAGAAATGCCATATGAACATTCTTACAAAGAAAGCTGATCTCAAACCAGATAAAATTTTAATTATTAACTAGGATCCCCATGATCTAATTGGACAAGCATTTTCTTGTACCAGCCTTCAAGTGCAGGAATAGTTTATACTTTTTCCCCACTCTAAATAAAATAACCAGTTTCTATAAATAAGAGTCCAGTTTGAAAACAAAACAAACGAAACTTATTTCTTATTTTACACTAAAATTGTGGGACAGTGGGCAAGGTGCCGCTGCCCTGGTTTACCTGTCTCCCCAGCTGCAGACCCAGGAGAAGGTCTGAGCCTCTGCCCGAAGTGCAGGGGGCCAAGGCGGGGGCTCCTGCCCCGGAGCTGCCTTGAGGGGCAAAGCACCCCATGGCCTTGACTGCTATGCGGGGGTCCCTGGGCACAGCACCTTTCCACCTGCCTCCTTCCTGAAGCTTGGCGGGCCTGGACACCTGGTCCTGCAGCATCACGGGCGCCCACTGACTGTCGGGGTCTGTGCTTAGGGGTCATCTGGCCTGCACACTTGGTGCCAGCTCGTGGGCTGGGCCATGGGGCTGCCTGCCCAGGGCACCGTCGTGGCAAGGAAGCGAAGCCCCCAGTGGTAGGGGAAGGTTTATGGTTGGCGGTGCGCTTTAAGCATAAAGTCTGTTTATGCATGAACAGCACAGCCGAGCCCCGGCTTGCCGTCCCTGAATTTTCCTCCCTCTCTCCCCCTCGAGGCTGACTTTGGTCAACGATCAGACACTTTTCCAGAGTGTTCTTGAGCAGAGCTGCTGATGTGGTTCTCAGGGTATTTCATGACAAAGGATGGTGACCACAGTAGGGCAAGTGCCTCTTGGGCAGGAATTTACTCAGAGGAGACAGGCAGGTATTTCACTGCACGGCCCTTGTGACACCAGGCGCCAGGAAGATGAGGGGGAGCTGTATGTGCATGCCACGTCACTCCAGTCACGGCGGACTCCATGCCACCCACGGACGGCAGCCCACCAGGCCTCTTCGTCCCTGGGACTCTCCAGGCAAGAACACTGGAGTGGGTTGCCATACCCTCCTCCAGATCTTCCCAACTCAGGGATTGAACCAGGGTCTCCTGCATTGCAGGCAGATTCTTTACTGACTAAGCTACGAGGGAAGCCCAGAACAAAATTAATTTGTACATTCAGAACAGACTCCCTGGAGAAGGAAATAGCAGCCCACTCTAGCATTCTTGCCTGGAAAACCTCATGGTCGGAGGAGCCTGATAGGTTAGTCCATGGGGTTGCAGATCGGACACGACTGAGCTACTTAAAGGTCACTGTCACCATCTGTCAGCATGGGCTGGAGTCCTCTCCTGCACCCAATGCTGGCTTGGCCTTGTTTTGGGGAAGATCCGATACACAGTGAATAAACTGAAAAGCAAACACATTCTAATGACTATAGCCTAAATTTCCCCAAACGTATGTGTAGACACCCTTCCCATTTAGAGTTTATTACGGGTGGACATCACCCACCTCCGCTGAAGTCTTCAACTAACTTATCAACCTTACTGATGACTTCGATATGAATGACTCGTAGGAGATGCCGGCTCGATCCCTGGGTTGGGAAGATCCCCTGGTGGGGGAAATGGCAACCCATTCCAGTATTCTTTCCTGGGAAATCTCACCGACAGAGGAGTCTGGTGGGCCACAGTGCATGGGTTGCAAAGAGTCAGACATAACTTAGTGACTAAACCACCATCATCCTATGAATAGCTAAGTCTGGGAGACACTATGTGGTAAAGAATATAAAACTTATGAGTAAACACTAATAACCAAATGCTCTTCCAATCAAGGGAAGATTTTTACCCTTTTTCTGGAGAAGTATAAATATTTAGATGACTCCATGGCCACCCATACTAGTTGCTGGCTGGGTCCTGTGAGGAAGAACCCTTGCTCAGTGTTCTGGTTCCCTGAGTATCTATCCTGGCAACCAACCCACAGAATGAGAACCGGACTTGAACCACTGCAGTCTGGATTAGAGTCTCGATTCTGCCCCTTCCTTTCTAAGCATGTCACTGGGTGACTCACTTTGCCTCTCTGAGCCTCAATTTCCTCATCCTGAAGATGGAGATGAGGGTTGGCTAACATAGAGTTGAAAGGACTATAACACTGAGGTGTACAGGAGGGCTTTACTGAGCTTTAGTAACTGTGGAGGGACAGACAAACGTCGGATCACCACTAACACGCGGTTCTCCATGCACGGACCCTGTCCACACGTGCTGAAGTCCTGTCCGTAAACACAGCGGCCGCTGGTGTGGTAGGACCAGAGGAGAACAAGAGTGCTTAGCTGCCTGAACTTCCTGAGGATGACCAGAAACACCCAAGAAAAACACTTTTCTCCTAAGACAAGCTTTATTTCAAAATTCAAGTTACATGCCAAGAAAATGCTCAACTACTGCGGAAAAAAAAAGAATTCACTTCACAGAAACCAAATTATCAGGGAATGTGCTCTCCCAGGGACTTGGGAAAAGAACTTTAACCCTGGCTAAAGATTCATCATGATAATTATTAAACTGGAAGCTTATTGTTAGTTAAGATAACTGCATTCGAAAAAGTTGGGAAGGAATCTGGTTGCCCTTGGTTTACTTAGTTAGGGCCAGAGAGCGTGATATACCCTATCCCAGCCCCCAGAGGGGGACGTGGCTGAGAGCCCACTGTGTGCCAGACACCAGGCTTTCCACGTGTTACTAGACGGCGAAATTCTCACTTCAGCTCTCTAAGAAATTTCCCCCTATTTTGTAAAGCTACTCAGCGAAACCAAGTGTCATGCCCAAGATGGCATTTCTACCTGATTTTATATCCTGCTTGGCTTCCCTTGTGGCTTAGATGGTAAAGACTCTGCCAGCAACGCAGGAGACCCGGGCTGGGTTCTTGGGCTAGGAAGATCCCCTGGAGGAAGAAGACCTGGCAGCCCGTTCCAGTGTTCCCTCCTGGAGAGTTCCACGGACAGAGGAGCCTGGCGGGCTGCAGTCCAGGGGGCTGCAAACAGTCGGACACGTCGACTGAGCGACTAACACTTTCTTTCACTCCGGACCCTTGTGAGGGCAAAAGTGCCGTGTCTGGCAACAGTAATAACATTTATTCAAGAAGCACATTTCCTAATGTGGCTTTGAGATGGTCATTAGCGCACAGCATTCCTTTCTTATGGGTGTGGCAACCCAGGAGACCAGTTTATAGAGCTGAAAGTTGAATCCTGTGCTGAGAAGCAGACTCTTTCAATCTCAGCAATGACCCTCTGTGGCATACCTTCCTCTGTTTCAGGGACACGTCTGCACGAAGACACAGGGCCCACGTAGAATCAAGAAGCCACGGCGGAATGACTGCTGTCTGTCTGTCTCCCCGCCAGCATTCTCGCCCCCCACCTCCCAGTTCACAGGGAAGATCCCCTTCTCAGCTGAGCTTTAAAACACACAGGTGACAATATAATCACTGTTCATATTTCAATGGTCCTCAAGATCACCTTTGAATTTCTTAATCAATTTCTTATGAGGAGTGAAGTTCTTATCCATTAAAAAAAAATTCTACTGGTTTATACTTGAGATAGTGGTATCAGCCTGTGAAAATAATAAAAATACTCCTAAGCCCTAGTACTTTTGACATACCAAGTTGTATATTTTACCACCTACTTTAAAGAATCAAGTCACAGATTATATATATTGTCTATTTCACAAAGTAATAGTTAACCAAAAACTTAATAACTTTGAACTTTGTATGATTAAGTTAACTGAGTGTAGGTCTGATATCTACTCTGACAGTAAGTTCTCATGTTGAAGCCATCATCAGCCTTTAAAAAATGACTGCCTACTGATTGCTCATCTTTAACCTCAAACAAAAGGTTCTTTCATTCCCTATCATACGCCAATCAAATGCATCTAAGCACTGCTTGCTTAGTAGGTTAGAGGCTCATTCCAAGGCATCAGAGAACAGAGGAGCTATATAATGGATCTGTTCCAAGGGTCACGGCTGCTCCAGCTGCCCTCTCGGCTTCCTTCTATACCCATCCACATGGGATTTCATAAAACTTCTACAGACTATTAAAAACGTTCTAAATATTTTCCTGATTCTGAATTATAGCTACAGCTTTTTCTCTGACAACCGCAACTCAGGTATGAACACTTTCCTGAAAGTCCATGGGACTTTAAATGCTTGCACACTCAGGTGAACCCTTGAATACAGACTTAGAATAATTCTATGTTAGAGCTGGAGAGAAACTGATATACCCACCTCTCCAAACACCATCATTTCTACAAAGCAGACACCCAGAGTCCGCAGGGGAGAAAGGAGCTGCTGGAGGTCCCAGAACCTCCTGGTGGAGCCTCATTCTCCCAGATTCCCTCTCATCTTATATGGTTCTTATATGGCAAGTCAGTCTTACATGGCAAGTCCAAGTTCAGCACCACAAGAGTGGGAAAGCTTCCTTCCTCACTTGCATATCCATCTCGCACCTATTACAAGCCCTGAAACATAGAAGCAGCTCAACAAACTGAGGATGGGCACAGGAAGAGAAAAGCCGGAGGCATGCAAGGAAACATTGAGACGATGAGGCAGAAGAGAGATTACAACTCTGAGATAAGTACAGAAGAATAAAACAGATAAAATAGAAGGCCGTGGGGGTTCAGAAGGCAGTGGCTCATGGAGCAATTCGGTGTCCAAGCTCTGAAGTCACCCATGCTACGCTTTTTCCCATGCTAAGTTTTTTCATTCAGGCACTCAACAAATATTCAGTGCGGGTCTACCTGGTGCAGGAAACAGACAGGTGAGCAAGACAGAGGCCCTAACCACAAGCAGAGAATCCAACAAGGAAGTCAACGGTTCATTTCCACTAGTCACAAATTCTCCTATGGAAAAACCAAAGCGGTAACGTAACAGAAGACAAGTGCAGGAGGAGACAATGTCAAACAAGGCAGCCAAGTGTGGAAAGCGTCTTTAGAGGAAGTAACGTTTAAGCTCAGACTACAGAGGACCCACTGTGAGTGACCTTAGGCAGGATACACAGCCTCTCTGAGATCCAGTTTCCTTGCTCATCTGGATTAGGAAGGCAAGGCCAACTACCTCATGGGGCTGCAGGAATGTGATGCAAAAATGCATGGACCTGGGTCACCTGCACACACTCAGTAGATCCTGTGGCTACTGTCTTTCTCGGAAGGCTAGAGACCCGTGACAAGTACGAAAGCTCAGGAGGTCAGCACCAGATGCAAGCTCTGAGCAGGACCACCACTGCGTCCATCACCTGCCTGTCTCTTCCCTACGAGAAGGCTCGTTCAGGGCTGGAGCCCGCTCCGCGCCAGCAGCCGGGGGCGCGGGGGTCGGTGCCACCGGCCACCTGCGCTCGCCCGCACCGTCCCCGCGGCAGCCATCTTGGTGTCCTGCCCGCGGCGGGCTCGGCACGCGCCCCGAGGACAGCGTGGCAGGGCGCGCGCGGGCGTGGACGCAGGCACCCCCTTCCGCGCCGGGGCGCCCGCTCCACCGCAGGGCTCCGGGCGGGGCTGGCGCGCGGTCAGGCTGCCGCAGGAGGGGAGCTGAGGCCGCGGGACGGCAGGTGGGGTTTCCAAGGTGCAGGAACCCCCGGCCCGGGGAGTCCCGGGCAGGCCGCGGGGGGTTTTGATTTCCCAGCCGGGGTGTGGGGGGTCGCCCAGCAGCCGCCCGCGGGCGCGCGCCCCAGCTCCAGCCCGCGCCCGTCCGCCCGGCTCCCTGCGCGTTTCCCACCCACTGCACCCAGGCCCGCGACTCACCGCTACCCACGGGCCACGGCCCGCGCGGCTCTCAGAACCTGCTCGGCGCCGCCTCCGCCGCCACCGGAAGAGCTTCTCCCGCCACGGCGGCCCCGCGCGCCGTCGCCGCCTCCCGGAGCGCGCCCTCGGCGCGCGTCCCCGTGCGCAGCCACGAGGCCGGGCGGCCCGGACGCACGCCCGCTGTCACTGCGCTCTGGGCGCAGCCCCGCCGGATCCAGGAGCGGAACCGCTGTGCCCGCGCGTTTGCTTCTGAGTCCGTGCAAACTCCCAAGTTCATCCTCGCGGCGGTGCGGGGCTCTGCTCAGGCCAGTGCCTCCGTTTCCATTTTGTTTTCCAGGCGACCGCCTCCTTTACTTGAGCATTTCCCGGTTACCAGCATCTTCTTGCTCATCTCACTCACTCATCTTCTCATTCAGTTGATAAAGAATCCGCCTGCAATGCAGAAGACCCCGGTTGGATTCCTGGACCCGGAAGATCCTCTGGAGGAGGGATACGCCCCCCACGCCAGTATTCTTGGGCTTCCCTTGTGGCTCAGCCAATAAAGAATCCCCCCCGCAATGCGAGAGACCTGGGTTCAGTCCCTGGGTTGGGAAGATCCCCTGGAGAAGGGAAAGGCTACCAACTCCGCCCCCTTTACTTGATCATTTCCCAGTTACCAGCATCGTCTCAGTCATTCATTTAAGCCACTGTTTCCCAAAGTGTGGAATCTGGCACGGAGGCAACAAAGCGATTTGCCGTGGTGCCAGGCCATAACCTGATTTATGTCTTCACAAAACTCACCCCGCTGCTGTGGAGGAGGTGACGCGGAGTCAGAGAGGCCAGTAGGCAGGTGACTTTCGCTAATCAGGGGAGAGATGATCGTGGCTTGGACTAAGTTGGTTATGGTGAGAATTACTGGATTCTGGGTATATTTTGGAGGCAGATGAAATCTAATAAATGGTGAATTTACATTATTTAGCGAATAGGAAGATTCCATCCTTAAAGTCGTAAATTCTCCCCTGCTGCTAAGTCGCTTCAGTCGTGTCCGACCCTGTGCAACCCCAGAAACGGCAGCTCACCAGGCTCCCCCGTCCCTGGGATTCTCCAGGCAAGAACACTGGAGTGGGTTGCCATTTCCTTCTCCAGTGCATGAAAGTGAAACGTGAAAGTGAAGTCGCTCAGTCGTGTCGGACTCTTCGCGACCCCATGGACTGCAGCCTCCCAGGCTCCTCCGTCCATGGGATTTTCCAGGCAAGAGTACTGCAGTGAGGTGCCCCTGCCTTCTCCGAAATTCTCCCCTAAATCAGCCTAAAAATTGAATGCACTTCCAAACAAAATTCTGACAACTCTAGTGCACATATGGGTGTGGCCTATAACTTGACAAGGTGACTGTAAAAATGAATATGGAAAAATAAAGAGCCAGAAATAGCCAAAGCAAGTTTGAAGAAAAAGAGCAAGGCAGAGGTAAGCATCCCTCCCATGCGCTCATAGCACTTACTTTCACAGCCCATATCACACTGTGACAGCGTTTCTACTGAGTTATAATCATTTATTGTAGCTACTTGTTTACATATTTATCTCCTTGACAGTTATTTTAGGGAGGAATTTTTAAAAAATCTTTTTGAACCCAACACTCGGCACAAAATGTAGTCTTGTCCTGTGAACACAGAAGGTTGTGTGTTTGCGCAGGCATCAACAAATAGAGCAGCCAAATAGAGGCACCAGACATGTGAGCCCTGCCCATAGAGAAACCTGCTGCTAGCTGCATCCCAGGTGAAGCAGCCCGTTGTCTGGGCTTCCCCGGTGGCTCAGCTGGTAAAGAATCCTCTTGCAATGCAGCAGAGCCTGGTTCAGTTCCTGGGTGGGGAAGATCCTCTGGAGAAGGGATAGGCTACCCACTCCAGTCTTCTGGCCTGGAGAATTCCATGGACTGTAGAGTCATGGGGGTCTCAAAGAGTCAGACAGGACTGAGTGACTTTCACTTTCAGGTGAAGGGGAAGGTTAAATAGCCATTAAATGATGCCGAGGCAATTTAATCTCTGCCTTAAACCATCTATGAAAGTGAGCTCCACACCGTTTGAAGACCCAAATATGAAAAACAAAACTCCCAGAATTTTAGAAGATGGCATAGGAAGGTACCTTTATGACCCAGAAATAAAGGGGGCATGCTTAAATAAACACAAAATAGACTTGACTATTGGCTTCCCAGGTGGTGTAGTGGTAAAGAATCCACCTGCAATGCGGCAGATGTGAGTTCGATCCCTGGATCTGGAAGATCCTCTGGGGGAGGAAATGACAAACGAATCCAGCACACTTGCCTGGATAATCCCCTGGACAGAGAAGCCTGGTGGGCTACAGTTCATGGGGTCTCAAAGGGTCAGACATGACTGAGCACACAGGCATGAATGGAATATAAAGGGAAGATTAAAAAGTTAAACCGCATTAAACAATTCATGTAGTCCATAATAAAAGGGAAAGAGTTTGTTTACAGGCTGTCAGGAAGTGTTTTCAATACACGGATCTGACAAAGAATACATATGGAAACAATATTTTTAAAGATTTACAAATTAAGAGAAAGAAAGAGAAGCTATCCAATAGAAACACAGAGAGAAAACTATGAAACATGCCATTCATGGAGAAGGAAAAACAAACGACCCTGATACCCAAGGAAAGATAGTCAACCTGGCTAGCGATTTGGTCACGCTTAATTCCTAGGAACGTTTAACCAGTTTCTTTTCTTTACTACATATTGTGCCGAGTGTTGGACGCAAAAAGATTTTTTTTTTAAATTCCTCCCTAAAATAACTTAGTGTTAAGTAGATAAATATGTAAACAGGTCAGTTCAGTTCAGTTCAGTAGTTACAATAAATGATTATAACTCAGTAGAAACACTGTCACAGTATAATATGGGCTGTGAAAGTAAGCTATGAGCACATGGGAGGGATGCTTACCTCTGCCTGCGAATGGGGATAAGAGAGAGGTCTGGTAGAAACAAAGTTTATCTGTTATCTTTTGCCACCTTGATGTTGCAACAGAAAGACAAAAACCTCAAGACTATATACTCATACACGTTTATTTTTGTTCCTGCATCTGTAGGTTGGCTGGCACTTCTGCCAATCAAAGCTGGGCTCTGCACACCTTACTCGGTTGGTGGCTCTGTGGGTGTTGGCAGGGCTTTCTCACTAGTACAAGAGGACTGACTGGGCTCTGTTCCAAGTCTCATATTTCCAGCAATTCAAGGTTGCTTTTACTTCTGCTGTATCCTATTGGTCAAAATAAGTCACACAACCAGTCCAGATTCTTAATGGGAGAAGATGCATAGTGACTATAAATAGCTATGATATATAGACAAGTGAAAATTGGGGGACATTATTTTTCAAAAATTCTTTCTTGTGTGTATTTTACCTTCTCAGCATCCCAATTTCTTTTGGGGAGCTCCCAACACTTACTTTATTTGATCCTGGTCAGATCATCAATCATGGAATTTATCTTCTCTTGCCTGCCACTGTTATGGGTATGTAACACGAGCTTGGTCAACCAGAATCTTGACCTGAATTTATATGTGGACACTGGGGGAAAGAGCAGTCACCTCCCTCCTCTGGCCCTCCTGGGATTGCTAAACTGGAAGAATATGGATTGGGGGCTGCCAGGGCTGCTGTTTTTGCCCATTGGCAGAATGGAAACTAAGCTGAAAGATGCAAGAGAGACAGTTCAGATGACATCATTACAGGCCCTGGGCTTACTCAGTAGTGAAGCTCAACCTACTTCCTGGGCTTCTAGTTATAGGAGTCCATATATCAACCCACAGGCACATTTATTATTTTTTAAAGTCATAAGTTCTTTAAAGTGCTGTCTCTGCTGACTGGCAGGTGCGCAGAAGTGGTGACTTTGAGTCGAATGAAACCAAATTTGAAAAATCAAAGAAAAGAAGGCAGATGACAGAAGAAGAAATAAGCTAAGGTTTAAAGGATAAAAAGTAGGTGCCACAGGTGTTCCTACCATTGTTTTACATAAACATTTTTCAGAAACAGCGTCCAGAGAAGTTAAACTAGTATTTTTCAGCTTTGATGACAAGAATCTTGACAAGGGCTTGGGGATTCTTGCTGGGCTTGCATTGGGGAAGGTTGCAAAACCCTGACATTTTAATATGGACTTTGAACTGTTCAGGGCATGGCAAAACAAAACAATGCTTAAGTCAGCAAAGATAGGGGGGCATTTCTGAGCATAGTGTAAGTTCCATGAGCTGAGCAAAGATCCTGCAGAATATATCACAAGATGAGAGTTTCCTCATTGTAGAACAGGGAATTCAGTGAGACTTAATGTTTAGGTGAAAACCTTAAGCTCCAGCCTCTCTTAGCAAAGTTATTTATGATGATGAGAGGAAATCCGTAACCATGAATTTGTAGAGGTATGCAAAAGTTCGTGTACATACTCCCTGCTGTTTCCCAGCACTCTCCCTGAGAGAGTTTTAGTATGCTTTCTTCCAGAACTGTCTTTTCTTTTCTGACCTAATCAAACTCTTCATCCTGAGCCTAACAGAAGGAGGGACATAGGAGTATAACAGTGATGAACTATCCACTGTGACCTGGGCCTATAGTAGTCACGTTCACAAACATCTTCTTTAGTCCTTAGCGAAACCCTGAGAGGTTAACTACTTGTGTTAGTCAGGGTTCACTGAGAGAACAGAATATTCAATAGGATGTGTTTCTGTCTCTACAGTTAGCTAGCTACCCATCCATCCATCCTCTATCCATGTATCTGTCTAGAGAGTTTTGGTAAGGAATTTTCTCAATGATTGTGGGGGCTTGCAAGCCTGAAATTTAGAGAACAGACCAGCAGGCTGAAAACTCCCATTGATGCTTCAGTCTTCAGTAGCCGAACTTCTCTGGGAAAATCATTCCTTGCTCTAAAGGCCATCAGCTGCTTAGGTGAGGCCCACCCACATTATGGAGGACAGTCTTCTTTATGCAGACCCAACGGATTGCAGATGTTAACCATATCTACAAATACCTTCACAATGGCACCCAAATTAGTGCTTAATTGAATAACTGGGTTTCTAGCCAAGCCTGGCTGATGCATAAAACTAACCGTCACATTATCCTTCCCCTGACTTTATATCTCTCCTCACTGTTGCTTCTGATGATCCATCCCCTGATCTTTTGCAGTGTGAATAAGGTCAGTTCATCCTCTGCTTTAAAAGCCTCAATGGCTACCAGCTACACTTACAATTAAATTTGAACATTCCATTATGACCTATGGACCTGCATGATCTGTCCTCTCCCATTGCTGCAGTTTCATATTAATATCAATCACCAAATTTCCTGACTTCTGAACAGGCCAACTTATTCCCACCTCAGGCTGTTTGCACATGCTGTTCCAGCTGCCTGGAATGCTTTCAGGTCAAATATCACATCCTCAAAGAAGCCTTCCTTGACCCTCCCACTCCCACTGGAGTTCATCACTCTTTTATTTCTGTTACTGCACTGCTGCTGTCCAAAACCACTGTGTTTGCCTATCTGTTGACCGGTTTCTTCTCTGTCTCTTCCACTAGAATGTTCCATCACAAGGGCAGGGATTCTGTCCACCCACCACTGTATTCTCAGGTCCTCGAATGATGCCTGCTGCAGCTACCCCCCCCCAAGTCAAATCACAGCACAGCAGCACCATAGGGAGGACCCCGCAGCCACCACCCTGGATGTCGGACATTACAGCTTGCACAAGAGTCACTCCTGCTCCTGGAATTGCTCATTGCAGCCACTGCTGGAAACGATTCTCCATGGTACTGGGCATGTCAATCTGATCGGCTGAGCTGAGGTCACATGCCAGGGCAACATCAAGACTTCTCTGTAGAGGCATGGCCTCTGCCTCACACTCAAAGATGATGCATCGAATCACCCAGAAAGCCCCCTCAGGCTGTTTCTCAGTCAACATACTCCTTGATTTCTCCAGGGGTAACATTTTGGGACTTCCCAGACGGCTAAGTGATAAAGAATCCGCCTGCAGTACAGGTGATGTGGGTTCAATTCCGGATCGGGAAGATCCCCTGGAAGAGGAAATGGCAACCCAGTACCGTGTGGCTGCCAGGATGATCCCATGGACGAGGGGCCTCGTAGTTTACAGTACGTGGGGTCGCAGAGAGTCCGCAGACTGAGCGGCTACATGAGCATGCACAAACAGTATCTTGACTTTTGTCAACTATCTTCGATGATGTCTAGCGCTAACTTCTAGTTAGTTTTATCTGTTCTGGAACTTTATCTAAATGACATCATACAATGTGTGTGTTTCGAGTGTGTGTCTGGTTCCTTTCACTTAGCCTGTTTTTGAGATGTGTCTGTGTGGCTGGAGGTAGTTCTACTCTGTTCTCTCTAATTGTGTGGAATTCTGCTTTATATGAATAGACCACCTATGTTGTGTCCTCTTCCAGATGATGAACATTTACAGTACTTCCAGTTTTTGGTTATTATGACTAAAGCAGCTGCGGTATTCAAGTATAATCTTTTTGTGAATAAAAGAGCAGGGGGGATTGTTCTGTTTTGCATTTAGTTTGCAATGTTTGGGGCATGTGTTTTCACTTAATTTCTGCCTCTAGAGCGATTTTTCCAAGATCTGAAATCATATCACTCCCCACCTGAAAACTGATTCTTGCCTCCAGATAAAGTCCAAACTCCTTGATTTGGCATTCAAAACTTGTTGATACTGACCTTAACTTCCAATTAACTTTATCTCTGACCTTTTACCCTGATACAAGATATTGATCAACTCACTGTTTCCAGAAAGTTCAATTCAGTTCAGTCTCTCAGTCATGTCTGACTCTTTGCGACCCCATGGACTGCAGCACACCAGGCCCCTGTTCATCACAAACTCCTGGAGGTTGCTCAGACTTACGTCCATCGAGTTGGTGATGCCATCTAACCATCTCATTTTTTGTCGCTCCCTTCTCCTCCCGCCTTCAATCTTTCCCAGCATAAGGGTTTTTTCCAATGAGTCATTTTTTCAAATCAGGTGGCCAAAGTATTGGAGCTTCAGCTTCAGCATCAGTCCTTCCAATGAATATTCAGGACTAATATCCTTTAGGATGGACTGGTTGGATCTCCTTGCAGTTCGAGGGACTCTCAAGAGTCTTCTCCAACACCAAAAGCATCAGTTCTTTGGCATTCAGCTTTATACCATTCTTTATGGTGCAACTCTTACATCCATCCATGACTTCTGGAAAAAACATAGCTTTGACTATATGGACCTTTGTTGGTAAAATTATGTCTCTGCTTTTTAATATGCTGTCTAGGTTGGTCATAGCTTTTCTTCCAAGGAGTGAGCATCTTTTAATTTGAAGGATGAAGTCACCATCTGCAGTGATTTTGGAGCCCAAGAAAATAAAGCCTGTCACTGTTTCCATTGTTTCCCCAGCTATTTGCCATGAAGTGATAGGACCGGATGCCACCATCTTAGTTTTTTGAGTTTTAAGCTGGCTTTTTCACTCTCCTCTTTCACTTTTATCAAGAGGCTCTTTAGTTCCTCTTCACTTTCTGCCATAACAGTGGTGTCATCTGCATATCTGAGGTTATTGATGTTTCTCCCAGCAACCTTGATTCCAGCTGTGCCTCATCCTGTCCGGCATTTCTCATGAAGTACTCTGTAACAGGTTGTTTCCTTCCTGTTTGTTCAGATTTTGGTCTGGAATGCCTTTCCCAGAGAGTCTTGATTCCTGGACAAAATGATACGTACGCATCCCTCAGAGCCCATTTGAAAGATACCTCCTCCAAGAAGCTGTCCTTCAGTTTGCCAGGCACTTAAGTATACTTCCACTGCGTGTACACTTTGGTATTAGTTTTGTTAGAGCACTCATTTCTTCCCATTTCTCTGATTGTGGTCTGTCCCTTCTTGTCTGCGAGCTCTGAAAGGCAGAGAAGGAGGTTCTGAGCAGGGAAATGGTGTACCTAATGATACCTCACAGCTTCTGTGACTCCAGGTCTGCCTGATTCCAGGTTGAATGCTCTTAACACCACAAGACTTAGTGGAACGCATGCTCATCACCGGGGGCAAGGTTAGAGGAGACCAGAAGCTGGAGCTCCAAGGGCCTGGGGCTCCTCATCTCGGTGAGAACAGCAGAGAGTGTGGAACTGGGCCAGTGGTCGGGACAAAGCCACCGGAGAGGTTGCCATGGGAACCTGAGGGGCCACATCTTCTGAGTTGTTTCAAGAGACACCACAAATCCACCAAAGAGGCAGAGTTTCTTAATTTTTGAATGTTAGTAAGTTATCGTTTTGAATACAAAGTAAGACAAGAAAGATCTGTGGGCTGGATTCAGGCCTTTTCACACTCGTTTGCTTCTTGCACATCCATCCACCTTTGTCGTGCAAGATCTGCATCCTGGTCATTCTTTGGAAAGTTAAAAAGGAGTGATAAATTACCGTTTGTAGCCCAGGCAGAGATTCTCCTGGCAACCAAGTCAAATGTCCGAGCCTTCTGAGGTCCCTTTGTTTGTTAGTTTTCTCGCTGTGTTTGTTGACATCACCCGATGAAGCCCCACTGAGGGAACCTCAGCCACTGAGGTGTTAGACTCTGTCCACCTGCCAGAAAGACACTCAGGGCCCGCACAGGGCCAGGTGGTCTCAGCAGCAGACACGCAGCCCAGAGGAAGGACACATGTGTCAGGGAAGCGTTCCGGGTAGAAGCAACAGATTCAAGGGACAAGTAAGAGAAAGCAAGGTGAAGAGGCAGGCAGGAAAGGACATTCTTTTCAGGGAGAACATAGAGGCCCCACTAGGTGGTGTTGCAGTGAAAAGGAAAAAAAGGGAATGAGTTTTGTTTTTTTTCTTAATTTGTTGCAGCGCAAAGGTAAAAAAGAGAAATGAGTTTTTTTAATGAGGTCACAGAGTCAGACATGACTGAGTGCCTTTTGCTTTCTCAAGGACAAAGAAGATGAAGAGAACAGTGAGCAGGCCTGAGCATTCCTGGTGATTTTTTGTTTTTCACTTGAATTGCCTGGAGCTTTTGATGTCTGTAACTAAGTGTGCTTTTCTGCCCTCTAACTTCGCAGGAGCTATACTTCGTACCTATTTTCCTGACTCTTCACTAAACGGCTTCCGAGCTGGTGCTGGTGGTAAAGAGCCTTCCTGCCAAAGCAGGAGGCATAGAGGTGCAGGTCTGGCTTGGGTCAGGAAGATCCCCTGAAGGAGGGCATGGCAGTCCCTTCCAGTATTCTTGCCTGGATCAGAGTCTCATGGACAGAGGAGCCTGGAAGGTTACGGTTCATAGGGTTGCAAAGAGTCGGACGTGACTGAAGCAACTTAGCGCACACACTATGGTAACCAATCCTGTGTCTAGCTTTAACCCTTACCACACCTTCCCCTTGCAGTTACATATCAGAAAGAAGGGCGCAGTGCCACCTATCTGCCAGGCTCAATTACTGGGTTACTGACACCAGCCTATGAGCGTCTTTGACAAGATCCTAACACCTTTGCTCCTCATCACCGACTCCTGACTGCGACCCCTCACCTTGCATAAGCCCCTAGACTCCTCATGGAGGGGGAGATGAGCACAGTTCCTGAGACGTGAGCTTGCTGTGATTCCATCTCAGCCGGCTAAGAATCAAGCCACCTGTGCCTTCCAGACTCTGTCTCCATAATTTTTATTTGGCTTCAGTGGACAGAGAAAGCCAAGATTTTGGCCAGCAACAATGGGTATGGGTGGGGAGCTGTGGTCCAGGTGACAGTGGGTGACAATGGGCATGGAGTGGGCTTGACCTGGAAGTGTAGGGGTAGGTGGAGAAGAAGTACCCAGACAGGACGGCATCCGTGGCTAGAGGGCATGTAGGAATACTTCTCAGGAGGGGTGAGGTCAAGGCTAGAAGCACTATCGCCATGGATTCATTCCTTGGAGAGGTTAGGGAGAGGGTGGGGCCAGAGTCAGGGCCCAGGAAGGGAAAACCACGGGGCCAGCAAAGCAGAATGGACAAATGGGCAGCCTGGGGCGTCTCTGGAAGCAGAGTGCAGGCAGCGGTGGGGCTTCATGCTATCTGCCTCGGTGCCACCAAGGACCTTTGAAAATAGTGCCTCGCCCTGGCTAGAGCTTGGAGTCACCCAGGAAGCTTTAAAACCTTGCCAATTGTATCGAGTTTTCTGGGCCACAATCCAAGCAAATTGCATCAGGATCCTAAAAGGCAGGACCTGGAATCTGGATTTTTAATGCTTCAGTGAGCAGCCACGGATGGAGGTCGCGGCAGTCAAGGGGTGGTCCAAACACTGCAGAATCCGCAGGATCCTCCTTCAGTTGATTCACAGGGGCCCCTCCTGTTCTTGAGGAGTGGGAGGTTGACTGCAGGGATCTTTGTAGGTTAATTGCAGAGCTGATCTGCCATCTGCCCGAAATTGGGGCTGGACTGTGAGCAGAAGGCAGACAGGCCTTCGGCTTTTGTTCCTTAAATATGCAGACAATAATCCTAAAAGCATTCTTGTCTGGGGGGGAGGTATGAAAGCTCAGTGTGTCTCACACACAAAGCATCTGAAAAACACATCATGAATTGGCTCTTTGTTTAAAAATACAGCAATGCTGAATATCACTTGGAAGCCAATTATGTCTTAAAGAGGTCCTGGAGGCTAAACACAATGTTGATTACTCTGGGAAAGCTGACTCACCCCATTATGGGTTTTAAGAAACTGGTTCATTAGTCAAATGAATCTTAACATATTAGGACAGAAATAAGGAAGAAACAGTACTTCACATTTCTTTTTGCTCTGGGTAAGGATTTTCTTTGCCCTTGCTGTATGTAACTCATCTGAGAAGACTATGATACCCTGTTTGCTGCTTTGGTCCAATCCATTCATCCATCCAGTGGTCATCAACTGAACATCTATTCCAAGTCTACCCTACACAGGTACCAGTGAGTGAGACTCCCTCCTCTGTGGGAACTTACACTCCGATGGTGGGGAAGGAGGGGACAGGAAATAACCCAATACATGCAGGACTTCAGGGAGTTAAAAGTGGAATGAAGAAAACTGGCTAAGAGGATAAAGCAAGGTGAGGATGGGAAGGGGGCTGATCTTAGAAGAGATGTTCAAGAAAGCTTCTCTGTGGAGGTGACTTGGGAACAGTGACCCAAATCAAGGAGGGTAGGACCAGGCTTGGAACAGGGAAGTGTTCCAGGCAGAAGGAAAGGTCAGTGAAACAGCCTCAAAGAAAGCAGAGGCTGCAAAAACACCTTTGAGTTGATATGAAATTTCTGATAAGAATGATGATCAGACTGAGACTCAGGGCTCCAGCTGGCACATCCGATGCCCTGGTAGAAGCCACAGAAGATGAGTCTGACTGGCAGACAAACCATCAAAGGCACTTCTTCCTGTGATTAAAGTAGCTCCAGTCTGGCCCAGGTGTAAGCAGAACCCCTGATGGATTCTAGCTCCCCTTCACTCACTCACTTGGCCAGGGGCATCTTTGTGCAGTGCACAAACTGTACAACTGTATGTAGCAGGCCTCACTCAAGTTGAATTAAAACAGATTCACTCAAGTCACAGGAAATTGATGAGATGGATTAGACTTTATTTTTCTGGATTTTTAAAACAATTATTTTGTTCAACTATAGTTGATTTACACTGTTGTGTTGATTTCAGCTATACAGCAAAGTGATTCAGTTACACATATATACACTCTTTTTCTTTTTTTTAAAAAAATTTCTAAATTTTTATTTATTAAAAAATTTTTTTAACTTTATTCTACATTATAATACTATATCACTCTTTTTCATATTTTTTACACCATGGTTTATCACAGGATATTAAATACAGTTCTCTGTGCTGCACAGCAGGATCTTACTGTTGTTTATCCATGCTATATATAGTAGTTTTTATGTGATAGTTTTTGTGGGTTTGAAAATGCTCTCCAAGAAGCCTGAAACAGTTGCCATGGGATAATATTTTTATAGATTAGCTAGTTAGCTGATTAACTTGATCACCTCCCCCAATTCCCTTTGGCCTCCTCCCTCCCCTTCAAATGACCAAGCTGTTCTGGGCCAAATTCCTCAGCCAACAGTAGCTACAGGGCAGACAGACTGTTCCTAGGCTCTGGCCTTCAACATCTGAGTTTTTAGCAAGGTGGAGAGCAGTTGAGTGGAGATGACATATTGGAAAGAAATATTCCCCTTTGATTTAATCATGGAATCCCCATTCTCCATGTCTGTTTTCCTCCCCTCTGCAGGTGACAGCTCCAAGACACTACTCCATGTCCTTGTAGAACACGTAAATTGTTGTGGGTATGTGGGTTTTAAATTACAGTAATGCTATTCTGCTGTAGATCTCATTTGGTCCCTTACTTTTCCCCTCCCCACTAAATTTTCTGAATCTGTTCACAAGGTTCTGTGTATATCCTTTTTTAAAAAAATTATTTTATGGAAGTATAATTGATTTACAGGGTTGTGTCAATTTCTGCTACAAAGCAAAGTGATTCAGGTATACATGTTGTTGCTCAGTTGCTAAGCCATGCACGACTCTTTGCAACCCCATGGCTGCAGCACGCCAGCCTTCCCTGTCCTTCACCATCTCCTGAAGTTCGCTCAAATTCATGTCCATTGAGTCAGTGATGCCATCCAACCATCTCGTCCTCTGTTGTCTCCTTCCCCTCTTGCCCTCAATCTTTCCTAGCATCAGAGTCTTTTCCTGAATGAGAACTGAATGAGTCGGTTCTTCACATCAAGTGGCCAGAGTTGCATATTCACATATATATATATACACACACACACACCTTCTCACATATATATATATATATGTTCTTTATATATGTCAGGTATATATGTATATATACACACATTTTTTCATATTTTTTACATTATGGTTTCTCACAGGATATTGAACATAGTTCACACAGGACCTTGACATTTATCCATTCTGCATATAATGGTTTGCATCTGCTAACCCCAAACTCCCAATCCAACCCCTCCCTACCCCCTTGGCAACCAGGAATCTGTTCTTTATGCCTCTATGTCAGGGAGTTTCTTTTTGTTTCATGGATAATTCGTGTCATATTTTAGATTCCATGCATAAATGATACTATGTTGCATTTGTCTTTCCCTTTCTGATTTACTTCACTGAGTCTGATAATTTCCAGGTCTCACCACGTGTGCCTGTCTCTTTGTTCCTTCTGACTGTGGACACAGCTCCATGGAGCAGAGCCACTGTATTTTAGCATACACTCTCCATGATGGCCAGCAGGCTGCCTTCTGTTTCTCAGTGCCATCAGGAGTTCTGTGATAAATGCCTTCTCATATGCCAGTTACGGTCCTGTTTAATAAAGACTCTGGGAGATTTCTGCACATTCAAGCACATTTAATTTAGATATGTACTGCCAGAGAACCCTCCAGAAGGGCAGCAATATCTAAACACTCACCAGCAGTGTACAAAAAAGGCTCCTGTTCCTCACACCTCACAAAAAAATTAGCATCATTCTTCTCTCTGATCTTTGCCAGTCTGATGGGAATAAAGCTCTATATTATTGTTGTGCTTTGTAGTTCTTTGATTATCAGTGACTTTGAGGATCTTCTCATTTGCTTGGCACTTACTTGATCATATCATTGCCTGTTTTTTGTTTGTTTCTTTTTAAAATCAGGTTTCCTGTCTTTGTCTCTTTGCAGTATTCCGTGTCTGTTGTAAGCACTGTGGATATCTTCTCCCAACCTTCCCTCTTCTGTTAACTTGGTCTACGGTGTGTTTTGTTGAACAGAAATCTTTAAATCTGATGTAATTAAAGCCATTTGCTTTTTACCCTATATTTTGAGCTCTTGAGTTCGGGTTTTAGCAGGTCTCCCCAGATGCTAGGTTGTAAAGAGGCACTCCACTGTTTAATCCATTAGTTATGTCATTTTATGTTTCATATTTAAGTCTTTAATCAATCTAGAATCATCTTCTGTATACAGTGTGATGTAGGGGTTCAACTTCATTTTTCTCTAAAGAATGAGCCAGATTTCACTACACTGTCTACTAAACTGTGAATAAGTGGATTTAAGGAGTGTAAAGTTCACTCCTTTCCCAGGCTGGGAATGATTCCATCAGATCAAAGGAAGAGAAGAAAAGAAGGAAAATATTGAAAGTCCAGATATTAATGTGTTCCAAGGAGAGGGAGCCTGCCTTTTGCTTCCCTGGCAGATTTTAATCAGTCTAGGAAGAGGGAATCTTAGCTTCATAGATATTCTCAGGCTCTCACGTATGGAAACAGAGTTATGGAAACAGAACTGATAGATCAAAAGATTCCTGGCAGATAGAAATGGGGTGTGTGTGTGTGTGTGTGTGTGTGTGTGTATATATATATATATATAAAGATTGACATGTATATAAGGGTATGTGTATGTGAAAACAGCAACCTCTTTAAACTAACAAAAGGTGATGGGTCCTTCTAATATGCTTTGGAACTTAGACTAAACCCCAAGAAACTGGGAAGGTAGGTGAACTTTCAATCATCTAAGATAAACTTTCAACTACCTCTGTGGAATGGGAGCTTGAGATAGAGATATATTGGCTGAGTGAAGCTCAAATATACATCTTCATTATTTTGCTTTTTTCTACCATATCAATCAATATTTTATCAGAACTAAATTTGTTGATCAGGGGCAATTATAGTTTGACTAAGAATATAGGCGTATTGGTAAAAATCAATGAATTATCTTGTATCAGTTGTCTAAGTGAAACTTACAAAAGAATACTGTATACTTTATTATCATTTATAAATTTTGTTCTACACATCCTTTGCATCAGTGTATTTCTAATAAAATGATCATATGTATATATATTTCTCAGGGTACTGGTTGTTAAATATTTAACCTACACTTCTGGCTCAAGCATCAGTTTTATTTAACTAAATACTCTCCCCACAAAGTATTTTACCCAGAAATAAATTGTAATTACTCTAAGCTGTACTTGTTTCTTTCTTTGTTAAGGGCTGTTTTCATATAGCCATGTAACCCTGTAATGGCCAGTGAAATATGAGAAGAAATATGCTGGGAGGCTTCTGGAAAAGTTTCCTTGAAATAAAAAGAGATTTTCTTTCACCAAGTACTTTTTTTTCTATGTCTGAATCTGTAATGGCTATATGATGTCTGGAATTGTGGCAGCCATATTGTTGCCATGAGGAAAACTAGCTGAAGATAAAGCCACATTCTAAAGATGTCAGAGTGGAAAAACAGAAAGAACTTTTATCCTTGGTGCAATATTGAATAGCTGAATTATACAATCCTGGAACCATTCTTCTAGGGAACTTATATTTTGTTATCAGTTCAGTCACTCAGTCGTGTCCAACTCTTTGCAACCCTAAGAACATAGCACACCAGGCCTCTCTGTTCATCACCAACTCCCAGAGTCCACCCAAACCCATGTCCATTTGTCAGCGATGTCATCCAACCATCTCATCCTCTGTCATCCCCTTCTCCTTCTGCTTTCAATCTTTCCCACCATCAGGGTCTTTTCAAAGGAGTCAGCTCTTCACATCAGGTGGCCAAAGTTTTGGAGTTTCAGTTTCAACATCAGTCCCTCCAATGAACACCCAGGACTGATCTCCTTTAGGATGAACTGGTTGGATCTCCTTGCAGTGCAAGGGACTCTTAAGAGTCTTCTCCAACAACACAGCTCAAAAGCATCAATTCTTCAGTGCTCAGCTTTCTTTATGGTCCAAATCTCACATCCATACATGACTACTGGAAAAACCATAGCCTTGACTAGAAGGACTTTTGTTGGCATAGTAATGTCTCTGCTTTTTAATATGCTGCCTAGACTGGTCATAACTTTCCCTCCAAGGAGCAAGTGTCTTTTAATTCATGGCTGCAGTCACCATCTGCAGTGACTTTGGAGCCCAGAAAAATAAAGTCAGCTACTGTTTGCACTGTTTCCCCATCTATTTGCCATGAAGTGATAGGACTGTATGACATGATCTTCATTTTCTGAATGTTGAGTTTTAAGCCAACTTTTTCACTCTCCTCTTTCACTCTCATCAAGAGGCTTTTTAGTTCCTCTTCACTTTCTGCCATAAGGGTGGTGTCATCTGCATATCTGAGGTTATTGATATTTCTCCCGGCAATCTTGATTCCAGCTTGTGTTTCTTCCAGCCCAGTGTTTCTCATGATGTACTCTGCATATAAGTTAAATAAACAGGGTGACAATACACAGCCTTGACGTACTCCTTTTCCTATTTGGAACCATTCTGTTGTTCCATGTCCAGTTCTAACTGTTGCTTCCTGACCTGCATACAGGTTTCTCAAGAGGCAGGTCAGGTGGTCTGGTATTCCCATGTCTTTCAGAATTTTCCACAGTTTATTATGATTCACACAGTCAAAGGCTTTTTTTATACTTAAAAAAAAAATACTTTGTTAAGTATAAACTAATTAAATTAGTTTATCTATTGCTTGCAACAAAATAGTCTAACTGATACCCTGATCATGTAAATTGTTTGTGTGCTAGTTATTAAGTAATTATTTCTCTGTATCAAACCCAATTTTTCTATACCCTCCTTTGTTATTCTAGGCCTCTGCGAACAGGGCTTTTGTTAGGGCCTGGGGAAAATGAGAGACTGAATGAGGAAAGAGGAACACATACCTTCTTGCTTGCTTCCTATTGACATCACCATAGCCTGTTTCTTCATCTCGAAGGCCAAGCTTTTTCCACATGCACAGATTCAGACTCATCGCATCTCTTCAGAGGTACTAGCGTAGACAGATGGAGTGGCCTTCCCCAGAGTTCTAGATCCAAGACCCCTCTCCTCCAAGCTCTGAGACACCAGCACCGATCAGATCAACAGCAGAGACTGGCCTGCCTGACCTCTCGTCCAGACCCCTAAGATTCATTAAACCTAGAGGCTTATTCCTACAGTGGCTACATTCTGAAGGCTTAGTGTTCCTTTTTGTCATTCCAGGGTTCTAAACCCATTCAAGCAATTCCTTAGATTAAATCCTCTCTGTTAAAATAGCTTGGTAGTTTCCGTATTCTTGTTGGAGCCCCTGGCTGATAGAACGCATTCAGCGGGCATTTATGACTGCCTTTCACTTTCCATTATCTTCTTTCTGCTGAGAGTACTCTGATCTGGAGCAGTTACCCCTACCAGTTGTGTGGCAGCCATTTGTTTTAGGTGGACTGGGCCAGGCTTCAGCTCCAGGGTGACTGGCTCATCAGCATACCACACCCCCTTTGCTACAGCTCTTGGCTCAGGTATAGGCAGGGGTCCCCATCTGAAACACAGCAGAGCACATCGAGGATGTTGTGATGTGAGAATGAGGCATAAAGAAAGTGGCTGGAGCTGCTGGAGGGAGTGGACTATGTGGAGACAGATGATGAGGCTGATGGGGCAGAACACGGAGCAGAGGGAGGAAGAGAAATCCGAGGTGTGGTATGACTGCCAGCCCTCTGGGGTCCAGCCTTCCCTAAGGCCAGTGCAAGCTCTGTGCTGTTCAGCTGTTCATCTAATAAACCCTCCTTTGCTTAAATAAACTGGGCCAGATAGTCTATTACTTGCAATCACAAGAGTCCTCCCTGATGGAATTGAGAAAACAAACCAGCACACTGAGCACACACCCATTTGCCCTGAACTTGGTCCCCTCATATAACCTGCGTTGGATAACTTTCCCTGTAATACTGTTTCTACATCACACACATGGAAACTTTCTCCTAGAAGCAAAGAATCACACTTGATGTCACACAGAAAGTCATCGGCAGAGCCAACTTTTTTTTTTTCCCAGAAAAAAGGTTAACACAGCATTTTGTGCCAAAACCATCTCCACCCTCAGAGAGGTGAAGGGTTGTGTATTTGAAAGGAACAAGTGTTTATAGCAAAGGGATTTTTGCGTAGATTCACACAGATTCTACATAGATGACAGTCATTGTACTAGGAATTTTTGATCGACTTTATCGAGGTATAATTGATACAAAATAAAATGTATAGTTCACTGGAAATTGTATGGCTCATAGAGTTTCAATAAATGTATAAACAGTTGTGCAGTTACCACAACAATCAAAATATAGCATGTTTCCATTGTCCTAAAAAATTTCTTTTGTGCTCACTGGCACTCAGACCCTCACCCTGGAAACCGCTCCTCTGCTTCCTGTAACTAGATATTAGCTCAGCCTCCTCTAGGATGTCAAGTGAACAGAAGAATATACTTGTAGTCCTTTATGTCTGGCTTCTTGGCTCAGCACGACTGCGGATCCATCCACAGTGTTGCACAAATCCGTTCACCCTCCCTCCTTTTATTTTTTTGCTGAGTAGTGTTTCTTTGTATAAATATACTGCCGTTTTTAATCCAGTGAATAGGATTAAAACGCTGAGACCTGCTTCTTGGGAGGCAGGAAACACTGTATCTGCAGCCATATTGGAGTAGGGGCGTTTGCCCTTAGGAGCAGCACTGTTGCATCTGGGGTGTCCTGAGGGTGGTGTGGTCTTACTGGTGTTTTGGGTGTGGTCCTGCTCAGGGTTTCTTCAGGGAGAAGTGGTCTTCCGAGCCTCCCTTTGACTCAATCCCATGGTCCTTCAGACCATCTCATCTTAGCTTCGAGCTTGTCAGTTTTTTGGTGCAGTCCTGACCTTGATACCATGAGACGGGAGAAGAAGACACAAAAGCTCGGGACTGGGCCGCAAAGTCAGTTTCTTCCCCTCGGTGCACGCCTTGCCCTCTCGTTACCAAACAAACCAGCACACTGAGCACACACCCATTTGCCCTGAACTTGGTCCCCTCATATAACCTGCGTTGGATAACTTTCCCTGTAATACTGTTTCTACATCACACACATGGAAACTTTCTCCTAGAAGCAAAGAATCACACTTGATGTCACACAGAAAGTCATCGGCAGAGCCAACTTTTTTTTTTTCCCAGAAAAAAGGTTAACACAGCATTTTGTGCCAAAACCATCTCCACCCTCAGAGAGGTGAAGGGTTGTGTATTTGAAAGGAACAAGTGTTTATAGCAAAGGGATTTTTGCGTAGATTCACACAGATTCTACATAGATGACAGTCATTGTACTAGGAATTTTTGATCGACTTTATCGAGGTATAATTGATACAAAATAAAATGTATAGTTCACTGGAAATTGTATGGCTCATAGAGTTTCAATAAATGTATAAACAGTTGTGCAGTTACCACAACAATCAAAATATAGCATGTTTCCATTGTCCTAAAAAATTTCTTTTGTGCTCACTGGCACTCAGACCCTCACCCTGGAAACCGCTCCTCTGCTTCCTGTAACTAGATATTAGCTCAGCCTCCTCTAGGATGTCAAGTGAACAGAAGAATATACTTGTAGTCCTTTATGTCTGGCTTCTTGGCTCAGCACGACTGCGGATCCATCCACAGTGTTGCACAAATCCGTTCACCCTCCCTCCTTTTATTTTTTTGCTGAGTAGTGTTTCTTTGTATAAATATACTGCCGTTTTTAATCCAGTGAATAGGATTAAAACGCTGAGACCTGCTTCTTGGGAGGCAGGAAACACTGTATCTGCAGCCATATTGGAGTAGGGGCGTTTGCCCTTAGGAGCAGCACTGTTGCATCTGGGGTGTCCTGAGGGTGGTGTGGTCTTACTGGTGTTTTGGGTGTGGTCCTGCTCAGGGTTTCTTCAGGGAGAAGTGGTCTTCCGAGCCTCCCTTTGACTCAATCCCATGGTCCTTCAGACCATCTCATCTTAGCTTCGAGCTTGTCAGTTTTTTGGTGCAGTCCTGACCTTGATACCATGAGATGGGAGAAGAAGACACAAAAGCTCGGGACTGGGCCGCAAAGTCAGTTTCTTCCCCTCGGTGCACGCCTTGCCCTCTCGTTACCTTACCACTGTTCCAAGCAGCATCCGTACCAGCACAGGAAGAGCAATTGGCTTACGGTGATGGGCTTGTAGGTTAGTTGTTGATGTTCTTGGTTGCTGCATAGTATGAAAAAATCATTTGAAGAAAATTGCCTAGGATTTGCTTGTATTGGATAGGTAGGGAGAGATGATCATCCTTGTTCTCGGATTTAAATCAAATACTGAAAATGGATGTCTTCAAAGTGGCCTTGAATAAAAAAATCTTTGTGAGCAGTTTTCTGTGCTGTAGCTAAGTCCCACCTTGCAGCACTATTATTTTGCTTTTTTGAGAGACGCTAAAGTTAATTTGCTTCTAGCTGGAAAGAAATTCTGGCTCTCTCGAGGCAATTCTAGCAGGTCTGAAAGTATCTAGACTCTCTTAACCAAAACACTGCCAGGTGTGTATTTGATTCTTAAAATATTGTTTACACGCTGCGAAGGCCACATGTGGGTTACCCAGTTGGGAGGAATGCTACACTAAAGTGTGCCAGAGCTTGGGAAATGCCTTACGGTCTAAGCGCCATTCCCCTGCTGAATGGTGCACATGCGCCCTTACAGTCTAGTGTACTTACACCAGTACCGTCCGTCTCTGAAGATTCTCAGTTGCAGCTGCAGAGGCCCCTTCTCCTTTAAACAGAAGGGCATTTGTTAAGAGATATTGGATAGTTTTCAAACTGCCAGGGTGTTTGAAGAATCAGACTTGGGAATGCATGATCAGGAAAAAGTGCTTGGGAGAAACAGTCAGACGAAGGATTGTCCATCACTGTGGTGATGGGGACTGAAAACCTCTGCCCCAGGGCTCACTGCTTTATTCTCTCACCTGCTGGGGGCCCAGCTTCCCTGGCTCACTGCCACATCGCGTCTAGGGATGCGTCGGACAGGCTGAAGCGAGGTCACATACTTGCGGGAAGCCAGCAAAGAATTCTGGGAAATGTGGTTTTTAGCTCTTCATCTGCTTCAGCCCAGACAAGCAAGCTGGGAGGGACTTTGGGTGGGTGCTGGCAGTGCCTGCCGTAAGTATTAATACTAACCTGAACTTCACAGAGCCCATGCCGTTGGAGGATGTCAGCCACAGTCTGTGTACCCTTAACTCAAAATACATTGTCAAAGTATGATCTTTGAGCCTCCATTTCCTAATTTGTAAGATATGGCTGAAAATCCATCCTTAAAGGGCACGGGTGCCCTGCTTGGGTCTCCCTTTAAGAAGAGTTTTGTTCCACTGCAGGAGTGAGTACAATTAACACCTTCTAGTTAGAGCCTTTAGATCTGACTTCACGTTCGAGCAGAGTCTGTACTCTGTTCTGGTAGAGACAAAGCCCTGTGCAGACACGAGGTCCTGTCTACTCCGGCAGGACTCCCCTGATGAGAAGTCTTGCTCTGAGGCTCCCCACCGCGCTGAGTTGGGTAAAACTTTGTCAGATGTGCATCAGTTCTTCCTCGGTCCACTTCTGCGTTCTTCCCTTTCTATCTTCCACAGGCATTCCCTCTTTCGTATTCCTAATCTCTTCTCAGTGTCTGCTTCCCAGAGGACCCTGTTGACATGCAGGACTCTTGTGAAGAGAGCAGTAATTCATGGTAGCATTGGATGGAGTGCCTAGTGAAATAGCCTCTTACTTGGACTCCCTGATTCCTTTCCTGCTTAATAGAATGCAGGGAAATCTCTTAAACACTTGAATCTGATCACTTAATGTCGCTGCTTGGAAGCCTTCTGTGGGTTCCTATCACACATATAATGCAATCCAGCCTCCTCCTTGGCTCCCTTGTCCTTAAACTCAGCCCAGGCATCTCTCCAGTTTTCCCTTCCGTCACTTCTATCGGCTCCAGATGCGCAGACCACGCCACGTTCTTTCCCACTTTAGGGCATGTGCACTGGCTGTTTTACCCTTTCTGGGAAGCTCTCCTTTTCTGCTCTTTACCTAACAGGAACCTGCATTTGGAGCTCAGCTCAAAAGTTACTTCCTCAAAGAGGTCTTCACAGACCGCCCCTGGGAAGAGAGTCTATAGGTCAGGATAACGTGTCTTTCTGCACTAATGAGCCCCAGATCTCAGTGACGCCTCACAAAGGCATCCCTACAAAGGGAAGGCTGAAACTCTGACCCACCACAGCTTCTCTCTGGAGACTGTTCACAGTCTCTGCCTTGGACACTGCTGGACCCAGGGGAGAGAGAAGAGAGAACTGATTTTAAGGCTTCTGCTTGACAAAAACATGCATGGCTTCCAGCCACATTCTATTGGCCAAAACAAGTCATGCGGAACACTCCTGAGTGCAACAGGGTGGGGACTCAAAATGCTTCCTTAGAGAGGGCACCAGTAAGTCCCAGGGCAAGCCTGAAGTCAACGAGCTGGGGAAGGGCAATGCTCTCCCTGGGAGCAAATATTTGGAACAACATATCCTACCAAAAAGCTTATCCCTAATTTGCATTCTTTCTTATTTCCTCATTTTGCTTACTTTCATAGAAATTATTACAGTTGTAAACTGCAAATAAATCCTCATTTATCTAAAAACTGTGTGTGTGTCTAGGCAGAGATATCTGGGTATGTGTGTCTGTATGCGTGTATCATAGAGGCCTAGGCCACGATAGGTTTTTGATAAATCATTATTGAATGACTGACCACATAAACATGGGAAAATATAGAGCTCATGCTTTGCAATCACATACAATCAGGCATATGCGCATCCCAGCCTGCCTTTTATTAATACATGATATTACTGCACTGCACTTTCTTCATGTTTAAAATAAGGCTGATGAAACTTTCACCAGACTTGGCCCATAGATGGCACTAAAAAACAGGAGTTTCTTTCCCACTTTGTTACATTACTGGCTCTCATTCTTGAAATGTGTTTCATTTTAGCACAAATGAGCATGAACATGACATTTATTGTATTGCAACAGATTAAAAAAACAACATTTCTATGCTGGCGTTGATTCAGAAACCTCATTCATTTGGCATGGGCTGTGTATTTTGATAATTTAACCTAAGAGACCCTTAGTGATTTCTGTCTCTCCCACTGTGTCTCATATTCTCTAATTAACCTGCTAAATCTGGATTTTAAAAAACGACATCTGTTTGTTTCGTTTCACTTGATGAATATTTTACATAATTTTTTTACGGGGATAATGAGTCCTACTCCCAAACTAATGAATGTGATTTTGGAGAATTAGCCCCAACTCTTGTTTTTGATACAATAATTACTTCTGATATACAGACTCTCAGACATCTTCTAGCCAACATTCAGAGATTATGATCTTTGAAGTTAAACAGGACTGGGCAAGACTCTTGTGCTAACATTTTGTTCATTAAGTAGCTTTGAACAACTCATTTCCCCTCTCTGAGCCCCTCACTTATCTTGAGCAAAAATAGAGATGGAGCTTCCCTGGTTGCTCAGTGGTAAAGAATCTGCCTGCTAATGAAGGACATGCAGATTTAACCCCTGGGTCAGGAAGATCCCCTGGAGAAGGAAATGATGACTCACTCCAGTATTCTCTGGAAAATCCCATGTACAGAAGAGTCTGGCTGGCTACAGACCATGGGGTTGCAAGAGCTGAACACAACTGAGCGACTAAACACCACCAAAGTAGAGATCATGCCTGGATAGTTTCCTCCTCCAGGCAGGGTAGGTGCTGACTACAATGCCATGTCCAAGAATTAGGGCCAGAGCAAGCTGGTAACTTTCTCGGGCCCATAGACTGTGGTGCATGCCCCTGCTGGGGGTGAAGAGAAGAATGAAACCAGTACAAAACCAAGAACGCACCGTCAAAGAACTCTTCAGTTTGAAGACCCTGGATACGCAAGGTGACTGGGGATGGTGTCAGGCACAGGTGGAAACAGTGGATAAAGGATTCAGAGAATCAATTCCTAGGCAGCTTGATAAAGAGACCGGGGTCCCTGAGGAGGAGACTGCGGCTGCTAAGTCACTTCAGTCATGT
>SJYC01118007.1:0-21101 GCA_006408675.1 Madoqua kirkii | reverse complement strand
CTGTTTCCCCATCTATTTGCCATGAAGTGATGGGACCAGATGCCATGATCTTCACTTTCTGAATACTGAGTTTTAAGCCAGTTTTTCCTCTCTCCTCTTTCACCCTCATCAACAGGCACTTTAGTTCTTCTTCACTTTCTGCCATAAGGGTCATCTGCATATTTAAAGTTACTGATATTTCTCCTGGCAATCTTGATTCCAGTTTGTGCTTCATCCAGTCCAGCGTTTCTCATGATGTACTCTGCATAGAAGTTAAATAAGCAGGGTGACAATATACACCCTAATACACTCCTTTCCCAATTTGAACAAGTCTGTTGTTCCATGTCCAGTTCTAACTGTTGCTTCTTGACCTGCATACAGATTTCTCAGGAGGCAGATCAGGTGGTCTGATATTTCCATCTCTTTAAGAATTTCCCACAGTTTGTTGTTATCCAAACAGTCAAAGGTTTTGGCGTAGTCAATAATGAATGATGATGAAATTTGCTCAGTCGTGTCCGACTCTTTGCGACCCCATGGACTGTATAGTTTAGGGAATTCTTCAGGCCAGAATACTGGAATGGGTAGCCTTTCTCTTCTCCAGGGGATCTTCCCAACCAAAGAATGGAACCCAGATCTCCTGCATTGTAGACAGATTCTTTACCAGCTGAGCCACAAGGGAAGCACAAGAATACTGGAGCGGGTAGTCTATCCCTTCTGTGGTATGAATCTTCACAACCCAGGAATTGAACTGGGGTCTCCTGCATTGCAAGCAGATTCTTTACCAACTGAGCTCTGAGGGAAGCCGAATGAATGAAGCAGAAATAGATGTTTTTCTGGAACTTTTTGATTTTTTGATGATCCAGCGGATGTTGGTAATTTGATCTCTGGTTCCTCTGCCTTTTTAAAATCCAGCTTGAACATCTGGAAGTTCATGGTTCACATACTGTTGAAGCCTGACTTGGAGAATTTTGAGCACTGCTTTGCTAGCGTGTGAGATGAGTGCAATTGTGCAGTAGTTTGAGCATTCTTTGGCATTGCCTTTCTTTGGGATTGGAATGAAAACAGTCCTTTTCCAGTCCTGTGGCCACTGCTGAGTTTTCCAAATTTGCTGGCATATTGAGTGCAGCACTTTCACAGCAGCATCTTTGAGGATTTGAAATAGCTCAACTGGAATCCCATCACCTCCACTAGCTTTGTTTGTAGTGATGTTTCCTAAGGCCCATTTGACTTCACATTCCAGGATGTCTGGCTCTAGGTGAGTGATCACACCATCATGATTATCTGGGTCATGAAGATCTTTTTCATTCAGTTCTTTGTATTCCTGCCACCTCTTCTTAATCCTGCCACCTCTTCTTAATATCTACTGCTTCTGTTAGGTCCATACCATTTCTGTCCTTTATTGTGCCCATCTTTGCATGAAATGTTCCCTTGGTATCTCTAATTTTCTTGAAGAGGTTTCTAGTATTTCCCATTCTATTGTTTTCCTCTATTTCTTTGCACTGATCACTGATGAAGGCTTGTTTCTCCTTGCTGTTCTTTGGAACTCTGCATTCAGATGGGTGTATCTTTCCTTTTCTCCTTTCTGTTTTGCATCTCTTCTTTTCTCAGCTATTTGTAGGGCTTCCTCAGACAACCATTTTGCCTTTTTGCATTTCTTTTTCTTGGGGATGGTCTTGATTCCTGTTTCCTGTATTATGGCATGAACCTCTGTCCATAGTTCTTCAGGCACTCTGTCTATTAGATCTAATCCCTTGAATCTATTTCTCACTTCCACTGTATGGGATTTGATTTAGGTCATGCCTGAATGGTCTAATGGTTTTCCTTACTTTCTTCAATTTCAGTCTGAATTTGACAATAAGGAGCTCATGTTCTGAGCCACAGTCAGCTCCTGGTCTTGTTTTTGCTGACTGTATAGAGCTTCTCCATCTTTGGCTGCAAAGAATATAATCAATCTGATTTTGGTGTTGACCATCTGGTGATGTCCATGTGTAGTCTTCTCTTGTGTTGTTGGAAGAGGGTGTTTGCTACGATCAGTGTGTTCTCTTGGCAAAACTCTATTAGTCGTTGCCCTGCTTCATTCTGTACTACAAGGCCAAGTTTGCCTGTTACCCCAAGTATCTCCTGACTTCCTACTTTTGCATTCCAGTCCCCTATAATGAAAAGGACATCGTTTTTGGGTATTAGTTCTAAAAGGTCTTGTAGGTTTTCACAGAACCAGTCAGCTTCTTCAGCATTACTGATTGGTGCATTACTTGGATTACTGTGATACTGAATGGCTTGCCTTGGAAATGAACAGAGATCATTCTGTTGTTTTTGAGATTGCATCCAAGCACTGCATTTTGGACTCTTTTGTTGACCGTGATGGCTACTCCATTTCTTCTCAGGGATCCCTGCCCGCAGGAGTAGATATAATGGTCATCTGAGTTAAATTCACCCATTCCAGTCCATTTTAGTTTACTGATTCCTAGAATGTTGATGTTCACTCTTGCTATCTCCTGTTTGACCACTTCCAATTTGCCTTGATTTGTGGACCTAACATTCCAGGTTCCTATGCAATGCTGCTCTTTACAGCATCAGACTTTACTTCAGTCACCAGTCACATCCACAACTGGGTATTATTTTTCCTTTGGCTCCGTCTCTTCATTCTTTCTGGAGTTATTTCTCCACTGATCTCCAGTAGCATGTTGGGCACCTACTGACCTTGGGAGTTCCTCTTTCAGTATCCTATCATTTTGCCTTTTCATACTGTTCATGGGGTTCTCAAGGCAAGAATACTGAAGTAGTTTGCCATTCCCTTCTCCAGTGGACCACATTCTGTCAGACCTCTCCATCATGACCCATCCGTCTTGGGTGGCCCTACAAGGCTTGGCTGATAGTTTCATTGAGCTTGGTAAGACTTTTCAGTTGTTAAGTTCTAATCTTGTTACCTTAAAAATTTAAAGTAGGAGAGTGGGTCTGATAAAATTTTTACAACCTTGAGACATCCTTTTGATTTATTGTAATAACTCTCTTGCTAACACTGTGGGTGGGGGGGCATTCTCTGCCATCTTCTGATGTCTATGTCAGAAGCTTTGTCTGTCCCTTTTCACTGTAATAAAACTTCTGCCACACAAGAGCCCTGGGTGATCAAACCTGATCCCTGGTCCCAAAGCTAAATCTTCTTCTTCAGAGATCATGAATCCGACATCATTCACCGTAAGCTATCAGGATGTTCATAAAATGGCAGATATTCTTTGTCCTGTAGAATAAATAGCAATGCTACCTTATAGGCAAAGAGCTGCAGCTGTTTTTTTTTGTAGAATGTCAGCATTTCAGTCAACATCCATCGGCCGAAGGAAACTATCCCCAGTACCTCTGGCCAAAAGAGAACCTGATAGGATAAAGGGAGTTCACAGACTGGAAAAGAGGGCTGGTCCATCGGGAGGTCTGGGGAAGCGCCGGGGGGCTTCAGCAGCAGGAGACCACAGAGCACCCTCTGGCGCTGACGTCTGATGACTCAGTTCTGATCTCCTGTTCTCTTTACTGTGGAGAAATGTTCCCTGATGGCTCAATGGTAAAGAAGCTGTCTGCAATGCAGGAGATGCAGGAGACTCAGGTTCGATCCCTGGATTGGGAAGATCCTCTGGTGAAGGAAATGGCAACCCACTCCAGTATTCTTGCCTGAAAAATCCCATGACAGAGGAATCTGGCAGGCTATAGTCCATGGGGTCGTTAGGAGTCAGACATGGCTGAATGAGAGGACCTAATATAAAACATACCATTCCAAGGATCTTTAATTGTACATTTCGGTGGCATCAAGCACCTTCGCAGTGTTGAGCCATCATCACCACCATCCATCTCCAGAACTTGTGCCTCTTCCTCACCTGAAACTGTGTCCCCATGAAACAGTGGCTTCCGAATCATATAGTAACTCTGCTTTTAACTTTTTGAGGACCTGCCATAACATTTTCCATGCTGGCTGCACCACTGTTTTTATTCCCATCAGCAATGCAGTGCACAAATGATCCCATTTCTCTATATCCTTGCTAACCATGGATATTTTTGATAATAGTAGTATCTTATTGTAATTTTGATTTGCATTTCCCTAAATATTAGTGATGAACATGTCTTCCTTTACTTATTGGCCATTTGGAAATCTTCTTCAGAGTAATGTCTAATTAAGTCTTTTTTCTATTTTAAAATTTGAGTTGTAAGAGTTCCTTATGATTCTGGGTATTAATTCCTTATAAATATGGTCTGTGAATAGTTTCTTCTATCATGTGGGTTACTTTTATAATCTGTTAACAGTCCTTTGATGTACACAAGTTTTTACTTTTGATGTAGTCAAATGTATCTACTTTTTTTCTGTTGCCTGTGTTTTTGGCATCTGTTGCCAATCCAATGTCATGAAGGTTTCACTCTGTATTTTGTTCTAGGAGTTTTATAGTTTTAGCTCTTCTTTTAGCTTTTTTTGATCCAGGTGGATTTAATTTTTCTATATGGTACTAGGTGAGGGTCCAACTTTATCCTTCTGCATGTAGGTATCCAGATAGCTGAACAAAATTCACTGATCAGACAGCTCTGATCACTTTTTGTTCCTCTGTGTCTCTAATTCAAATTTCAGATGCCTGAGAAGAGTCTGAACATGGTAGTGTATGTCACGTGTTGGTCCTATGAGGTCAGGGGAGTTGAATGCCATGATAGGCAGGGTAGGAAAGTGCTGGTGAACAAAAAATAAAGGTGTCACTATACCCAGAGACAGAGTCCTAATCATAAGCATTCATTGTTCGAAGGAAAGGAATCATTCAGACTTATCCAATCCTTTACCTTTGTAACAAAGAGACAGGGAGAAGAGATAGGTTTGAGTTGAGGCTTCTCTTTCTGCTAAAGAAAAATGGCAGTTTATGAACCTTCCAGGAATAACAGATACCAATTTGAATCAGGTGTCTGACGACGGCCAATCACCATGAAAATCCTTGACAGATTAAAAGAACATTTAACAGGAAAGACTCTGAGTCCAGGTATCTCCAGAGAGATCTTTATGGACAGCTGAGGACCCTTGCTGTTTTCTAAACAGAGAACTGAGCTTTATTCTTTTTAAATGTTTTCTGCCTTCAACTTTATCTAAAACTTCCACCCACCATCCAAAGGCTGTACAGTTTACGATTTAATCTCCCAGTGAAACCACACCAGCTTCTTTGTTTGGTGTTGCTGTTCCTTTGCTTGTAATTAAGAGGGTTTCCTTTGCAAAGCTGAAAATAACCGTGCTTTCGCTAAAGTCGAATTGAATGAGGTGATGCCTACAGAAATCTCACAGCCAATATAACACATAGGGAAGTATCACATTTTAAAGAAAGGGACAAGTAACATGTAATGCTTGCTACCATAGCCAGGAGCGTCAGGTGGGAACACGGGAAGAGCAATGAAAGGTTCTGCTCATCCCATTTCACAAGGTGTCTGTGAAGACTAGAGACACATAACCTATGACTTAACAGCTCAGGAAGGCATATGCTGGGACGATGATTGGGAAGCAGGTTGCACTAACCAAATGAGAGATATTGAGACCTGGAATAGAATAGTAGTTTTGGAAAGAAAGAAAAGGGAGTCTCCATGAATCTCAGAAGAATAAAAAGGAGGCTATGATTTTAAAGGTAGGAAGAAGCGAGTAAAGACCTCAGGGAATGTGTCGAGTCCCATGGTTGTACCTGGGGGAGTCGAGATGTCTTTCACCAAGAGAAGAATCACCAGAGGAGCTGCACAGAGGAAGATGGGGACACAGCTATGATGGCCTGGTGGAGATTCTGAGTAAGCAGTTGGTGAGGCAGTAGTTCCAGAGAAGTAGGGGCTAGAAGCTGAAGCCACACAGCTCATGGGTAGTGTGGGGAGGAAACCTTTTCACAAGGATCCCAGGATTCTGTCTGCAAGGATGTTGAGCATGCTCCTTCATATTGCCTATCTCTTCCAAACTGGAGCCACTGAGACATGTGGGGGCTTCTGCCTCTAGTTTCTCTATTCCATGAACACAAGTCCTGCTAGTTATTCTTGAGATTCGCCCTCAAGCCTCGAAATCAAAGCACATTGACCTTAAAATTGCTTGGGTTTCCAAAGCAGGGGTGGGCCCTCTTCTTTATGTTTCTTCCAATCTTCCAGCTTCCTCTTTCATCACTCCCCACCCCTTCTCCCATTGCCATCGCATCACATATACTGTGTTCTCTTTCTCAAACATACCTTTCCTTTACTTCATCTGGATTATTTCCTTTCTTTAACAGCAGACCAAGTGTTGCCTCCTCTGGGGAGTCTCCCCTGGTCCCTCCACGTACCTTCCTGAAGCTGGAAAAGTTGCTTCGACTCTTCGGTGTGTGTCTGCCTGCTCAGCTGTGTCCAGCTCTCTGCAGTCCCATGGACTGTAGCCCACCAGACTCTTTTGTCCACAGAATTTTCCAGACAAGAATACTGGAGTGGGTTGCCATTTCATACTCGTGAATCCTTTTGTGAATTGAGGGATGCTCCCTGGGGTCCTCCAATCAGGCATTGTCTCATAGGCCCAAAAGACAAACTAGCATCTTTTGCGTCTTCACAGAGCATTGATTTACAAAAGCCTGCTTCAGCAATTTCTCCGCAAAGCCTCTCCCTTGGGCTTTGTATTTTCTGTAAATGGCCTAAAGAAGACTCTTTAAGGTGACTTAAATAGATTCTATATTTACATAGTATAAACAACTTTTCTGAATGAGCCCATCTTTTAGCTTAGCTTAGATTATGATTTCGTCAGTAAGAGCATTCTTTCTTCCAACAAAGTTGAAACTCGGGGCGATTTGTTATAAGAAGCTGTGCATGATTTAACCCAGGAATACAAATGCTCTGAGGACAGGGGTGTTTTCTTTGTACGGTGCTGTGGCCCCAGCATCTAGAAAAGCGCCTGGCCAATAACAGGTACTCAACAAATATTTCCAGAATGCATGATGGCATTTGTTACCATTCCATTTCTTCTGAGAGAACTGACTCTGTCCACCACCCCAGAAGGCCAGACTGGGCCAAACTGACTACAAGTGCCTCTCAAAACTGAGGGATTGAGTTGGGGGAAGAGGGAAAACACTGGAGTCATAATGTAGGTGGGCCAGGGTTAGATCTGGTGCTTGTGGCAGCCCAGAGCCGTGGGCCAGGAGCAGTTTGGAGGTGCAAAGAAAACCAGAAGAAAATCAGTCTTGTATTAATCTTTGTTTCCAATCCCAATTTCCTTTGTTGGCTTAGATTCTTTTGCCTTTTTCAGACTTAAAAAATTTTAAAGCTGAGATTTCTATTTCCAGACAGGAGTAATAGAGACTGGGTAGATCCTCCTATCTGAAACAAGCAATAAAATGGGCAGAATGTATGAAACATTGGTTTTCAAGATATGGGATACCATACAACAAAGGATGGTGATCCTTCAGAGATGGGAACCAAATGAGGTGAGACTTACAGCTGGCCCAGCTTACTGACTCAAGAGAATTTCCAGGTCACGGTGAGGGGAAGGGTAGCACAGATGGAGTCTGGTGGACTCCAAGAACTGAGGAGACACCACTGAGAGTCCAGGGGCATCAAGGCAGCTGGAGGTCACAGAATAAAGTACTGCAAAGAGAGACCTGGAGAGACAGACAGACAGGGAACTCCAGAGGCCTCCAGCATCCCTTAGGGTATTCGCAGGAAACTCATCAGTACAGTAAGTCCCCTACATGTGAACCATCAAGTAGCAAACTTTCAAAAATGTGAATGTGTGTTTGCATGTCCGATCATGCAAGGCATGAATGAAACTGCAGCTTGCCCTCCATCTCCTATTGCTGACAATCCTTCAGTTTTGCTATCTCCCGCCTCCCCCCCGCCTCCAGTCAGTAGTTCTTCTTGCCTGTTCGCTTGATGCCAGCCCTTGTATGCCAGCTGTTTTACCACGTTGTTGTTGCTCAGTCTTGTCTGACTCTTTGCAGCCTCATGGACTGCAGCACACTGGGCCTCCCTGTCCCTCACCATCTCCCAAAGTTTGCCCAAGTTCATGTCCATTGAATTGGTGATGCCATCCAGCCATCTCATCCTCTGACACTCTTTTTTCCTTCTGCCCTCAATCTTTCCCAGCATCAGGGACTTTTCCAATGAGCCCTCTGTTCACATCAGATGACCAAAATACTGGAGCTTCAGCTTCAGCATTAATTCTTCCAATGAATATTCAGGGTTGATTTCCCTGAAGATTGACTGGTTTGATTTTGCTGTCCAAGGGACTCTCAGGAGTCTTCTCCAGCACTACAGTTTGAAGGCATCAATTCTTTGGTGCTCTGCTTTCTTTACAGTCCGGCTCTCACAACTGTACGTGACCACTGGGAAAACCATAGCCTTGACAATACAGACCTTTGTCAGCAGAGTAATGTCTCTGTTTTTCAACATACTTTCTAGGTTTGTCATTGCTTTCCTGCCAAGAAGCAACTGTCTTCTGATTTCATGTCTGCAGCCACAATCCATAGTGATTTTAGAGCTCAAGAAGAGGAAATCTGTCACTACTTCCACCTTTCCCCTTCTATTTGCCATGAAGTAATGGGGCATAATGCCATGATCTCATTTTTTTTTTTAATGTTTAGTTTTAAGCTGGCTCTTTCACTCTCTTCCTTCACCCTCATGAAGAGGCTCTTTAGTTTCTCTTTACTTTCTGCCATCAGAGTGGTATCATCCGCATATCTAAGGTTGTTGATGTTTCTCCTGCCTATCTTGATTTAAGCTTGTAACTCATCCAGCCCAGCATTTCTCATGATGTGCTCAGCCTATAGGTTAAACCAACAGGGCTGCAGCAGACTGCTCAATTCTTTCTCAATTTTGAACCAATCAGCTGTTCCATAAGGGTTCTAATTGTTGCTTCTTGACCCTCATACAGGGTCAAGGAAACAGGTCAGATGGTCTGGTATTCACATCTCTTTAAGAGCTTTCCATAGTTTGTTATGATCCACACAGTCAAAGGTTTCACACAGTCAAAGGTTTAACACAGTCGATGAAAGAGAGGTAGATGTTTTTCTGGAATTCCCTTGCTTTCTTTATGATCCAGCGAATGCTGGCAACTTGATCTCTGGTTCCTCTTCTCTTCCTAAACCCAGCTTGGACATATTTTTCGAGGTTCTATAAGATTAAAAATGTTTTGTGTATTATTTTTGTGTAAAGCATTACAGACCTATTCCAGTATGGTACTATATAGCCAATAGTGTTAGTTGGGTACCTAGGCTAACTTCGTTGGACTTATGAGCAAATTGGACTTACCAGCAAGCTCTCAAAATGGAACTTGTTTGTGTGCAGAGAATTTACTGTATATGATGTGAGGATATGGGAGTGTGGAGATTATATTATAGGGAACTCACACAGGACCAGGAACAGGGCTTGTTTCCACCAGCCAACAAGCTGGTGGAAAACCTCATAACTCATATGGCATTGGAGAGTGCACACAGAAGAATCTTGCCCCAGTTAAAGACACAATTACTCCCAGACTAAACACTGCTCTCGTTCAACCTAAACAGACCACCACAAAAGCAATATCTGAAAGGATCAAACTGTTTTTAAGAAATTTAAATGTGTTCTAGAAACAAAGTTCAAGAATAATTGTAGGGTAGAGAAGATTCAGTACCCCAAAGATAAAATTCAGTGTATGGAATCCAGTCAAAAGTTGCTAGGTATGAAAAGAACTGGAAAAGTGAAACTCATAACAAGAAGTAAAAGCAATCAATTGAACTGATGCAGAGATTGGAATTAGTGAAGAGGAACGGTAAAACAGTTATTATAAATATACGTCATACATTTAGAATGTTAAGTAGAAGCATAGGAGATGTAAAAAAGACACAAAAAGAACTTCCAGAGAAGAAATCTACAAATTATGAGACTGAAAATTCATTGTATGGGATTAAGAATAGATTAGACAGTGAAAAAGAAATAATGAACTCAAGAATATAGCAACAGAAAATACTCAAAATGGAAATGCAGAGGAAAGAGAGAAATAAAATAGAATAAGCATCAGTGAGTCACAGGCCAGTCCCAAGCAGTCTAACATACATATAATTGAAGAACCTGAAAAAAAGGGGAGACAGATAGAAAATTTGAAAAATTAATGGCCCAAATTTTCCAAATTTGACAAAAACTATAAGCCCACACATCTTTAAATTGATCAAAATCAATAATAATGAAAAAAAAAATCCTAAAAGTAGCCAGGGGAAGAAGGATGTGTTCCATACGGAAAGGACAAAGATGAAGCTGACATCAGATTTTTCACTGAAAATAATGCAAGTAAACCAACAGTGGACCAACCTTTTAAAGCACAAAAAGGGAAAATCTGTCAACCCAGAATCCTCTCCCTAGCAAAACGTCTTTCAGAAATGAAGGCAAAAGAAAGACTTTTCAGGTATATAGAAGTTGAAAGAATCAGTCCCAGAAGATCTGTGTAGCAAGAAAAGTTAAAGTTCATCCTTCAGTCAGAAAGATGACACCAGGTGAAACTACGGCTCTAGGTCCGGAAGAATGAAGAGTATCAGAAGAGGCACATACGTTACTCGACAGTAAAGATGTAATAGTTCTCTCCTATTTAAATATCTTTATAAGTTGACTGACTATTTAAAATTTAATTTATTGAAGTATAGTTGATTTACAATGTTGTGTTAATTTCTGCTGTACAGCAAAGGGATTCAGTTATATATGTGGATGTACATTCTTTTCCACATTCTTTCCCACTAATGTTTATCACTGCTGCTGCTGCTAAGTCGCTTCAGTCGTGTCTGACTCTGTGCGACCCGTAGACGGCAGCCCACCAGGCTCCCCGTCCCTGGGATTCTCCAGGCAAGAACACTGGAGTGGGTTGCCATTGCCTTCTCCAATGCATGAGAGTGAAAAGGGAAAGTGAAGTCGCTCAGTCACGTCCGACTCTTCACGACCCCATGGACTGCAGCCCACCAGGCTCCTCCGTCCATGGGATTCTCCAGGCAAGAGTACTGGAGTGGTAGTTTATCACAGGATACTAATATAGTTCCCAGTGCTATACAGTGAAATGTTGCTGTTTATCCATTCTATATGTGACAGTTTGTTTTTGCTAACCCTGAACTTCTAGTCTCCACCTCCTAACCCTCCTGGCAACAAGTCTGTTCTCTTGTCTGTGAGTCTGTTTCTTGTTGCATAGATAAGGTCGTTTGTGCCATACTTTACATTCCACGTAAAATGGTATCATACGCTATTTGTCTTTCTCTGACTTTCTTAAATTAGTGTGATAATCTCCAGGTCCACCCATGTTGCTGCACATGGTATTATTTTATTCTTTTTCATGACTAAGTAGTGTCCTTTGGGTATTTATATATCACATCTTTATCCATTCATCTGTCAGTGGACATTTAGGTTGGTTCCATGTCTTGGATGTTGTACACAGTGTTGCAGATAATTGACTATTTAAAGAAAAATTATAATGATGTATTCTGGGATTTATATCATTATGGTAGTAAAATATATGACAGACACCATAAAGATCAAAAGGAGAGACATAGAAAAATACTATTGTAAATTTCTTATACATTTCACCTGAAGACAGTCTATGAAAAAGATGTATAAGACATAACATGTCTCATGCAGATCTATGAAATGCACATCTGTCTGATAGAAGATCGTACTGCAGTTCCACTGCAGGTCTATTTCCAGGCCGCCACAATTAAGTGAATATCACAAATAAAATGTATCACACAAATTTTTTGATTTCCCAGTACACACACACAGTTATGTTTACACTATACTGTAGTCTACCAAGTGTGCAATAGCATTCTATCTTAAAAAGCACTGTACATACCTTAAGAAAACACTTGATTGCTAAAAAATGGTAACCATCACCTGACCTTCCAGCAAGTTGTCGTAGTAACACCGAAGCTCACTGATCACCATAACACATATAAATTAATGAAAAACGTTGAAATGGTACGAGAATTACCAAAATGTGACGCAAACACACAAAGTGACCAGGCACCGCTGGAAAAAGGGCACAGGCAGATTGGCTCAGAGCTGCCACAGACCCTCAGTTTGTAAAACACACAATGTCTGAGATGCAGTAAAACCGGGTATGTCTGTATCTGTATCTTATACATCGTCTCATGTATATGGTGCGAACCCTAAAGCATGAAAATAGCGCAAAAATAGCAAAACAAAGGGTTATAGACAGCAAGGCAATGAAGGAGATAAAAAGGAATCATAAAAGCTACTCAGGTAAACGTTCAGAAGTCAGAAAACAAACAGCAAAGGCAACCAAGAGCAGACACAGCAACACACACACGCATTACGCACGATAGACTCCCTCCCAGCCTCCAGCCAAAGTGATGTTTGTGGATTTAAAATTTTTACTAGTGTTGAGTTTTGAATCATATAATAAGCTATAGGAGAAGAAAATTCAACGTGGGACCAGGAATTTCCTGAGAAGTTATATTTATGATCTAAAACAAGCATTTATCTCTTCACACTAACATTATAAGCAATCGCTTCGGGGTATTAAATTAGCTTTAATATCCTAAAGCCTCCCAAACGTTTCATTTATTATACTTGACAGATCGGTTGTTTTATTTAGTCTTTTATGAGCTTAAGCTCCCCTGTGACAGTGTGCCTTCTGTATTCATTTACGTTTACAAACGCCAAATAAAAATTTATTGAAAAGCAACATTTTAACTTCCCCCTCCCTGCAGTGCATAAATCATGGTAGAGCTTAAACGACATGCCAGTTTGGGAAACAAAGGTGCTTTTGTGCTTGGGTTTACATTCCCAGCATGATCTAATGCTAATACCTGCTTGCATTTATATTCAGTTCCTGATGTTTGTGGGGGAGATTTTTATAGAACAAAACGGAAGGTTTTGTTGAGAAAACATGGGGAGAAAAACCCAAACCTGATGATCCCTGTGTTGGAAGATCCTCCCAAGAGAAGGGAATGGCTATCCACTCCAATATTCTTGCCTGGAGAATTCCGTGGACAGAGGAGATGGGCGGGCTACAGTCCATGGGGTCACAAGAGTCAGACACGAAAGACATGCCAATTTGGGAAACAAAGGTGCTTTTGTGCTTGAGTTTACATTCCCAGCATGATCTAATGCTAATACCTGCTTGCATTTATATTCGATTCCTGATGTTTGTGGGGGAGATTTTTATAGAACAAAACAGAAGGCTTTGTTGAGAAAACATGGGGAGAAAAACCCAAACCTGGTGATCCCTGTGTTGGAAGATCCTCCCAAGAGAAGGGAATGGCTACCCACTCCAATATTCTTGCCTGGAGAATTCCGTGGACAGAGGAGACGGGCAGGCTACAGTCCATGGGGTCACAAGAGTCAAACACAACTGAGCAACTAACATTTTCACTTTTTAGCCAAACTGTAAGTTCCTCTGAAATTCACACTCTCTATAAAGTGGAAAAAACCCTGAGATTTAAGTTACACTTTACTTTTTCCTGTTGCATTAGCAATAACATTCAAAAATCAATAACCTACATTTGCCAGAAAGAGACCTCAGGAGTCCGTCTCGGAATCGTAAGAAACTGTCCACATCTTTCGTTTTCAGGTGACAGGAAACATAATTATCCTGTTAGGTATTCACAGAATCTTCCCTCCTCTAGCTGCATCCTGAGCATTTTTGGTGTGTGAGGGGGTATATTATGGATAAGGAGACAACTGGAGGTTCAGACAGTAAAAATGGCAGAAGTTTACTCATAAAAGATATATTCTCAAGCTGTACAATACGTTGATTTGATAACCTAGACGTTTCAGGTGAATGAGTTGAGAGAAAAGGACACAGGTCAGTGTGGGATAGCTTGGAAAGAATTTAGGGGATTTTTCTAGCAAAGAAAAGAAAGCTTTGTGTGTATGTGGTTGTTGTTGAGCAGCTGCTGAGCTTGAGAGAAAGGATAAAAAGTGTTATGTGAAAGTCCTTTCCCTCCAACGGAGGTTTTGGTTCGTATTTAAATTTCAGTTCAAATACTTTTCAGCTGTTGAACTGTTGTTTCATTGAACGTGCCGCCACTGGAGATCAGACTGGTTGCCACTGGGCTCGGATCTAAAGAGAAGTAGGAAGTGCCAGGGTTATTGACTCTGGGAGGACTTGGACGCTGGGGGTGTTTCTCAGGGGAATTACTGGAAATTTACACCTCATACTGGCCTTGTCCTGACCTCCAGGCCCTTTTATCTTGCAGTGTGTTCTCATGGAGTTTCTTCCCAGATGAAAAATCCATCCCGGGTCAACTCCTTCCCCCAGTTCAATCCTGTTCGTGCACGCACAGTCACTACAATCTGCCTTTTATTCTCCAGAAAAGGATTCCCTGCTTCCTGCCTTTAGGGTTATTGCTGAGTTTTCCCTACCTGTGTGTTTCTGGGTAATTGCAGTGGAAACACTCCAGGGTGGGTGGGTGGAATGTGGGGAGTTAAATGTTCAGGCTGACATGGCTATCTTGAACCAGAAGCATATCCTTTCACTTGTTACAAAAAGGGAGAGAAAGATGCAGTAAAGCCAGGAAGTTTGGGGAATGACTACTTTAAGGAAAATGGTCTGGAAGTATTATGCTAAGCATGGCTTTAAGACCCTGCAAGCTTGTGGTTCTTTGGGCAGTTTTGTGGCAAAGCTTGTGTCTGTGACCATGACTCATGCCTCATGGTGTCACTGTGTGGGACAGTAAGGGTGAGGATGGGAGAACAGCTGGGTGTGGGAGCGAAGGAGGGTCTGCCGTCTGTAACGCGGTTCTTTCCTTGAAAACCAAGGTGCAGCTTGTACTGGCTAATTGAATGGAATTATTAGTGTGAGGTGTAAATGGAATTCTTATTTAGAGTCAGGGTTTTTACCAAGAAAATTGTGGCTTTCAATGTGGTGCCAGGTTCCCAACGAAATAAGACTATAGGTTTTCTAATGAGCCCCCAGGGGTTCCTGCAAGGAAAAGGGGACTGACTGGGTCCTAGGCTCCCTGCCAAGCCCTCAACAAATATCATCTCCCTGAATACTTAGAACAAACCTGTTATGCTGTCACTATTTTATAGAGGAAGAAAGCGAGCTTGGAGAGAAAGAGGGCACTGTGACCAGCGGGGGCAGGGTAGGGGCTGGAAGCCAGGCAGTCTGACATGGAAACTACCCACTTATCTTCCCTACTCTTAGGAAGGCACAGCAAGGCACTGCGATGTTGCTGTTTACATAAAGGTAATTTCTGCCTTTTAGTTGTGAAGTCTGTTCCCTAAGATTTTGCCCAGGACAGCAGGGGAGGGGCTCAGAGGCAGTCATCTCCAGGCTCCCTTGCTTCCACCCTGCTGCTGCTGAGTCGCCTCAGTTTGACCCCAGACAGCAGCCCACCAGGCTCCCCGGTCCCTGGGATTCTCCAGGCAAGAACACTGGAGTGGGTTGCCATTTCCTTCTCCAATGCATGAAAGTGAAAAGGGAAAGTGAAGTTGCTCAGTCATCTCTGACTCCTAGCGACCCCATGGACTGCAGCCCACCAGGCTCGTCCATCCATGGGATTTTCCAGGCAAGAGTACGGGAGTGGGGTGCCACTTCCTTCTCCTGCTTCCATCCTGTCCTTTCCTTAAATAAGTTTTGTGGGTAATTGTGTAGTTCGTGGAATCCCAGACTAGACTCAGAGTTCCCAGAAGGCAGTGATGTGTAGGTGAAAATAACTCGCAGGTGGGAGTCAGGCAGCTGGCATGCCGTCAGCAACCCTGTAACTTTGGGTACATTTTTGAACCTGATTTTCCACTTGGGCAGAATGGAGATGAGGAAGTTTATGAGGAGAGAGTTTTCTAAGGGGTGGGCGACATATGGCGTGTGTCTGGGACCCAGAGTCTGTTCAGTAAATGCCAGATCTCTCTGGTTTACCCTTTGGGAGAAGAGCTTGAATCTTGCTTACCCTGTTGCTCTTGGTACATGCAGTGAGCGCTCTGGAAAATACTGTACACTGGCTCAGGGAATGAAGTGCCAGCAAAAGAAAACTGTCACCCTTGTCAGTTTTTAGGGATTTAAAGCAGAGGACTCCATCCCCTTTCCCAGGTTCTGGCAGTCAGGGTCAAGGGAGAGTGGGTCCAGGCGCGGTCCCACGCGGATGCTGGCGCCCACAGCGGCGAGGTTGGGGTCTGAGAGGGCGCAGTCGGGGCGCTGGAAGCCGAAACGGCCGGCAGAGGGCGCCCCGGGCCCGCTGAAAGCGTGGCGCTGTGCTTGCGGCGCTCGCCGGGCGCCAGGCACAGGCTGCAGTCCGGCGTTGACCACAGCCGTGGACGCGCGCGCTACCCAAGCTGGGCGCCAGGTGAGCGCCCTCGGGGCGCAGCGGAGCGCACCGGCCCAGGCACGCTGCTGCGCGGAGCCCTCCGGGCCAGCGGTGAGTACAGGCGCTCGCGGGACACGTTCCATCCCAGTTGAGGGGCCCTTGGAGGCAGTGCCTGTTGGGGCTGTTCTGGAGGTTGATGTGTGTGGAAGAGTGAGCCGGGTCCCAGCTTGCGTTTGGTCTTAGAAGGGCATGGGGTTGACCCCGCAGGCGCTGGACGGAGCGCGGAGCTTTGCTTCCTGGAGACTCGGGCTTGCTTGAGGTTTTCAACTAGGGGTCTTTTCTCCCGGGCCCCTGTCCGGGTGCCGCCCTGGGTTCCGGGGGCCCGAGGTTTGGCGGGGCCACTCGGGACGCGCAAGCACTCAGCTGGGCTCCCCCCACCCCTTTCGCCCGCGGCACCAGCCAGGCGACCCACGTGCGGCTGTCGCCTGCAACTCTTGCCTGTCAAGCGAGGCCCGCCTCCGGGGCAGGGGAGGGGACGCGGGGGCGGGGTGGGCTGTGCCCCGAGGGAATCCGGCCGGCCCGGGCGCCTCCGGTACAAGCTCGGCTCTCTCTGCCTCGTGTGCCCACGGGCTCCTGGGAGGAAGCGGGCAGTTCCGCGGGGAGGCGCAGGGCTCATCCCCGAGGGGCCAGAGGCCGCTCGAGGGGTGCCCGGGCGCTCGGCTCCGGGAGAAAGGGAGCTGCCCAGGTGAGTAGTACTGGGGGTGCCCTCTCTCCGAGAGCCTGGAAGCCCTTTCCCGGGGGTCTCGTCCGCTTGAACCGCCTCCAGCCATTCGAGGCAGTGGGGGGCCACGCCAGCTCTCTGTGGACCTGGCCCGGGATCCTTTGCCCAAACCTGCTCCTGCGATTTTTGCGCATCGGTCGCGGAACCCAAGCTGCGCGCGCAGGGCAGGACTCAGGCGCGCCTCCTGGGTGCCCTGACGCTGCGTCGCCGCCGAAGACTGCTCTCCGAGCTCCAGGAGCTCCCGGGGGCTTGGAGAGAGACAACCCCAAGGCAAGGTAGGTGGCTCAGAGGGAGGTGGATTGGGCTTGACAGTGAAGATGCAATCTGCTCCTTTCGGCAAACGACCTTTGCTTTCTCTCTGCTTTCTAGGGCTTTAGGGGAGCTGCTGCGGAGCCCGGGGCTTGGAGGAGCGGGGCATGTATTTTAAGCTGCGCCTCAGAGGGGAGACTTTGCTGTCACCACCAGAGAGGCCACAGACCCGGAATGTGACGACAAGTGACTAGCTCGGTAGAGGCCTGAGAGTCTCTGGCTTGACAGCTTAGAATATGCTAAAAAAACAGGGCTTTCCAGGAGGCATTGAAGGGTCAACTTGTCCCCGCGACAGTGACCTGGAGCGAGGAAGTCAGAAGACAGTTGTAGAGAGCAAGAGAGACCTTCCAAGGGGCTGACTCGGACTGCCAAGGGCAGGCTCCTGCCACCCGGCTGTGGCAGCCGTCTGGTGGAATGCTGGTGAGGTCCTCCACCCAGGAGAACAAGCGGGGCTGGACAAGGGACTGTGTGGCCCGTGAGGACTCTTGCAGGTCTGACCGATCCCCAACCCCTGCTTAGGAACTTGGGGGTGTCCGAGCCCCGCCTCTGTGCTCGTCCTCAGGAAGATGAGGACTCTCAACACGTCTACCATGGAAGGCACCGGGCTGGTGGCGGAGAGAGACTTCTCCTTCCGCATTCTCACAGCCTGTTTCCTGTCCCTGCTCATCCTGTCCACCCTCCTGGGGAACACGCTGGTCTGTGCCGCCGTGATCAGGTTCCGCCACCTGCGATCCAAGGTGACTAACTTCTTCGTCATCTCCTTGGCTGTATCGGACCTCTTGGTGGCCGTCTTGGTCATGCCCTGGAAAGCAGTGGCCGAGATCGCTGGCTTCTGGCCCTTCGGGTCCTTCTGTAACATCTGGGTGGCCTTTGACATCATGTGCTCCACCGCATCCATCCTCAATCTCTGTGTGATCAGTGTGGACAGGTATTGGGCCATCTCTAGCCCCTTCCGGTATGAGAGGAAGATGACCCCCAAGGCAGCCTTATTCTGATCAGTGTGGCATGGACTTTGTCGGTTCTTATCTCCTTCATCCCCGTGCAGCTCAGCTGGCACAAGGCAAAACCCACAGGTCCCTCCGAGGGGAATGCCACTTCCCTGGGCAAGACCGTCAACAACTGTGACTCCCGCCTGAGCAGGACATATGCCATTTCTTCCTCTCTAATAAGCTTTTACATCCCTGTGGCCATCATGATTGTCACCTACACCAGGATCTACAGGATCGCCCAGAAACAAATACGGCGCATCGCAGCCTTGGAGAGGGCAGCAGTCCATGCCAAGAACTGCCAGACCACTACAGGAAATGGAAACCCCATGGAGTGTTCTCAGCCAGAAAGCTCCTTTAAGATGTCCTTCAAAAGAGAGACTAAAGTTCTGAAGACCCTGTCGGTGATCATGGGGGTGTTTGTGTGCTGCTGGCTCCCTTTCTTCATCTTGAACTGCATGGTGCCCTTCTGTGGGTCTGGAGAGACCAAGCCCTTCTGCATCGATTCCATCACCTTTGACGTGTTTGTGTGGTTTGGGTGGGCTAATTCCTCCTTGAACCCCATCATTTATGCCTTTAATGCTGATTTTCGGAAGGCGTTTTCCACCCTCTTGGGATGCTACAGGCTTTGCCCAACGACGAATAATGCCATAGAGACGGTTAGCATCAATAACAACGGGGCTGTGGTGTTTTCCAGCCATCATGAGCCTCGGGGTTCCATCTCCAAGGACTGCAACGTGGTGTACCTGATCCCACATGCTGTGGGCTCCTCTGAGGGCCTGAAGAAGGAAGAGGCAGGTGGAATAGCCAAGCCCTTGGAGAAGCTGTCCCCAGCCCTGTCTGTCATTTTGGACTATGACACTGATGTCTCTCTTGAGAAGATCCAGCCCGTCACACAGAATGGGCAGCACCCGACCTGAGCTCTGAAACAAATCCTAGCAGTCGTGCTCGTCCCAAAAGCTACAGGAGTTTTCTCTGAGGCTTGCGATGTGGAAACGAAGGCGTGCTGAGACTCCTGAGATGTCGGGCGAGCTCTCTTCTGCTGCTTCCCCTCAACACACAACTATCTACATTTTAATCTACGTTCCAGTGTGTTTTCTGTGTTGTTCATAGTGAATCAAGAGGGGCACTGGTGAAACGAATGTTCCTAAGGGACCTGTCTTTGGCTCCAAAGTTATTTTTAGAAACTGATTCTTATCTTAGGACTTAAAAATAGGGCAAAGAATCAACAATGAACAGCTTCGGCTTTAAAGTTGAAGCTTTCCAGGAAGGAAATGAGAAGGGTTGAGTTTGCTGTGTCCAAACAGGTGCTAACACTGGTCCAGGCAAAGTTTTCAGATTGTAAAGGTAGGTGCATGCCTTTATAAATTATTCCTAAAAAAAAAAAATTGAGCCTTACAGTAGGAATGGGATTTTTTTTCCCCAGAATTGATGCTTAGTTGATATTGGTTTTATTTATTTATTGTATTATATGGATATTTTTAATTTATTATATTAAATCTATATTTATCATATTTAATAGAATGAGTTATCTGAGATTTTGATCTTAAAATAGCATTTTTGTTCATTTGACTAGCACTTTATAAGCCAATGAAACAAACACACAGACTCACTGAGAGCCTAAATGCTCCTATGTAACTTCCAGAAACACAGCAAAGACAAACAGAAAATGAAGCTGTGATTATTCCTTAAAATATATTGGCACAGCTAAATAGGAGATGAGAATTGACGAATGCTGTAATAGCTTTATTCTCCTAAAAACATTTTGAAAGATTTAAAAAAGCATAGCCACTCTTGTGTTCAAAATTGTTTATGTGACAAAGACGTTCCCAGCAGAATGATTTATGGTTCTGTAAATATCTGAAATAAAAGTCAGCTGAAGAAGAATCCGACTTGAAATTTATATTAGGTGGCAATAAAAAGTATATGCCACTTTGTATTTATGTAAAATAATTGGCCCTCTTTGTCTTTTCTCATTTCCTGTGTCAGATAGCTTTTCTGAACCAGATAAATGACTGTCCTGGTTAGAGATGTGCAGTGAAGACAGAGTTTCCTAAACTCGTGTGTCACAACAGTCTCATCCAGGGGCAAAGGTCAAGTCCTTCATCTCCATCTTACCAGCCAAGCTGCTCAGTGGGGCTACTTTTGGTAATGCTTTAATCGAACTTAGAATTGATTTCTTTTTAAAAGTTTAAATGTTAATGGTATAAAACTAGCAGATAGTGCCTCATTATCATCCTTGAGTAAGACACTTCTGTTGGTGGAAAAAACAGGAGACCCTTTCTCCTTTCGTGTTAAGCACCCTAAAGCCATCAGCATCTCTTTTGACAAATGCTAGCCCTTTCTCTGTGCTTTGGCATCAAGTTCCTGTGTCATCACCTGGATTGTAAAAAGTATTCTGAGTCTCTGTTGCCAGATACTAATTCATGTGGGGCATTTCAAGAGAATTTTTGGAAATGTTTACAAAGTATTCTTGTGGATAAGTAATTGACTTAACATTCAGATGTAGTGGGTAACAAGAAAGATATCTACTGAAAACTATCTCCTGCATCAGGTCTGTGTTATTTATGCATTGTGAATGTTTTCTTAATTTTACTGCCTGTATGCTTTCTTACATATAATAAAATTATTTTGTGAACTCAAAACCACCCTGAATGTTGCATTTGTGCTACAGTAGTTAAATGAGTTTTAAAAACTAGAATATTTCAGATCTACACGTAAGGAAATTTGAGCACTTTCAAGGATATGTTACTTTTCTTTTTCTTTTTAGTGGTAATGTCCTCATGTGTGGCAGGCATGTGTTGCCTTTGAATACTTAAACAGAAAGTTGAT